>JANLJB010005022.1:0-29781 GCA_026212285.1 Bursera cuneata
GATTAATTCTATAACAAGAGGGCTGACAATGTCAGTTTATCAAATTATTGCCTCTTTTAATAATAATAAAAACTTATTATCTATTTTGTATTAATTAAAAAAAATTGTATCATTATTTTGCCATTTTTTCATTTAGATTTAAGTGTAAAACAATTCAATTTTTGAAATAAGTAGCAAACCACTTAAAAAGATTGAAAGTTTTGAAAAAATAAACAAAAATTAAAGCACTTAACTTTTAATTAATTTAGTTTTGCAAATGCTTGTACTAATCGGAACAACACAAATAGCCCACCCAAAGAAGTAGGGTGAAGGCACGCAGCAAAAGTTCTTTGGAAAAAACGAGAGCTTTTACCGGACATCATATTTATTTATTATTTTATCTTTCATCAAATTAAAAGAAGGAAACTTATCCGGCCCGTAATTGGGGTGCAAATAGCACCAATCTTTGGACTCCAGATGGTGTATTTAGCTTGTAATTGGGCTGCAAATAGCACCAATCTTTGGACTCCAGATGGTGTATTTAGCTTGTAATTGGGCTGCAAATAGCACAACTCTTTGGACTCTGGATAGTGTGTTTAGCCTGTAATTGGGCTGCAAATAGCAATACTTTTTGGATTTTTGGATGGCTGTAACTTGTACCGCAATTAAAGACTAGTAAGCAACTAAGCAAGATAACCCATTAACCTATTGTCATTGCAATAGACGCAAAAGAAATAAGAATAGGCACTTAGAAAATATTCTCAATAATTATATTTCAATATATTATTTGTTTAACATTATTTAAAGTTATCTTTCATGTTAAAAGAAAATGTGTTTTTTAAACAATAACTTTAATAAAAAACAAAATATTAAAATATAAACACTTTTTTTTTTTTTCATGGAACTTACAGTTAAAACAACAAATTAATGAATATTATAGCTAAGACAGAAAAATTGANTAAAGTCAAATAATGAAGTTATAAATTGGATAAGAGTACAGAGGAGATTGATTATCCAGAACAGATTGAGGTGGCAAGTTGAGGTGGATGCTATCTATTCTATTCTAGTTTATCCACTTATAGTAATAAGGATAAAAGATAAGGACAGGAAGGGGAAAGTAACTTTGTCAGCCTCAGGGCAAGCAACCTCCTCAGTAACATGGCAATCGTATCCTTTATTATTCTTGAGAAATTATATGAAAATAATTAAAATTATGAGAATAATTTAAAAAATAATCAATTTTTTTTAATTTATATAAATTAATGAGAATGATTATTTAAAAAGAACCTTAATGTTTTGTTATTTATTATGATTTTTTATTTTTCTTTATTTTGCAAGTACCTTGTACGTCTCTTATATCTATTATTAGACATACAGTTGTAAGATTATAATAGATGGAGCATGTGACAGACGCAATTTGTAACTCTGAATTTAAGTTTCGGACCGGAGCATACACTCGTGTCGTGTCCAGCTTCTTCTGAAATTTGAGCGAACAATGAGTATGAGCATGAAACTATCGACTATGATTTCCTCCTGCTCTTCAACCATCAAAACCAAAACGACTCCTTCCCTTCACCTTCTCGCCTCTTCACCTTCTCCTCTCCGACCCGCTTCTCGCAATTTCGTTTCCATCAAGCAATCGCCGCTCTCTCCTACCTCAGTCTCCACAAAATCACGAAATCTCGGCGTCGTCTCCGCCGCAAAATCGGAGGATGGAAATCTCGGTTCTCTTCCTCCTCAGGTGATCATTCTAACTTTCTACCGATGTTGCTAGTTTAATAAAAGCGTGCGTGAGTGGAGGCTTTGGTTTCGGATTATCATTGGTGACATTGAAGAATGCTAAATGGTGATTCCGTCTAGTCATGTCAAGATCGATATGAAATTTTCAGTGTTTGCTTTTCTGTTTCAGGGAGGAGAATCGTTTTTCAGGAGCGTGTTGGCAAGTATGGAAACAGTTTATTTAAACAGGAATCCAACTGCAAAAGCTATCTTGGAGCTGGTCCGATCAGCTGGGAACGATCAAATATGCTATGATCATGTTGCATTCAGGACATTTGGGGTATGCTCTGTGTTTACTCTATCTTTTGCTGCTGTTGAGCTTTAGTTGCTTACTATTAGTTGATTCAAATAAATGCAAATGGGTCCTCTGTACATTTGGCATAGTTTAATCAGGAAAATTTGTTCAACTTAGGAAAAATTAGAGAATATATTTGCATATGATTCATCTCTATGTATATTTACTTTTTCAATTTGGGGCATTATAGGTGAATGGTTATGGGATTGACTCCATTGCAAGTTTTTTCCTGGATTATGGCTATACTCAACGGGAGGAGCTGAGATTTCCTGCTAAAAAACTGAAAGCGCTGTGGTTTTCTCCTCCAAGTGTTTCCCATTCTGTTGGTGGCAGTGGTGTTAATGGACCGTTGCCTAGAGTATTCATATCAGAACTTCTTGTGGATCAGATGAGTCCACAAACTCAGGTCTGTTTTGGGAACTATTCTTGATTAGACTTTAGCGCAATGTGATGATTTCATTGGAAAATTATGTTATGTTTGATCGATTTTGTTCCCTTTCCTCCTCAAATTTATTTTATATGCACTGGACCAATGTAGATTAGTTATCCACTATGTATCCAACTTACCATCTCTTTATTTGTTCATACAACTTACATTTTTGAAAATTCATGTTGACGGAGGATTAACAAGGAATTCCAAACTCATTTTAAGGTTTTAAAGTCGCATCCAGGGTATGAGCTAAAGGAACTTTCATACTCCTGTCTTATGTTGTCAACCACCCCAAGTGGTGGGTGCTACTATTTTTGGAATTCTATGATGATGATTTTGTTTGGATTGCTGGCCCATGGTCTTCCACTGTCCATATATCCTTTCTAGATTAGACGAATTAGGATTTCATTGCTCAATTAAACACTCCTGAGATTGAGACTAATGTAAGGAAGTCATGCACAACATTATGATCAAATTAAGTCAATTCCTATATGTTGATTTTGCTGTCTACTAAGATAATCTATCTTGATAAGATATAGAAATAAATGATCTTGTCCTAAAAAGTCAAATCCAAGTTTCACCATATTTTGGTAGCATTATCCATTATCTTTACTATTTTTCTCCTCAACTTTTGATTCATTTGGTATTAATCAGTAATGAATATTTATTGTATCGTGCTTGAAACTGTTGCCTTATTAATTCAGGAAATAATCAGAAAATACACTGAAGCATCTGGTAGTGGAAATAAATATGCAGCTCTTTCAAGTGCTCTTGGATCTCTACCATGGGAGAAGCCCTTACATTCTGAATTTCAACAATTGGCAAGGTAACAGTTTTTGTTTTTTCACTCTGTGTGTATTTTTCATATGAGAAAAACTTGTATTTCGTCCAAGCAGGTAGGATGTTTATATTGTCATACAAAATAACCATTATTTCAGGCATTGATGTTCCGTATCAGTGATTAGTAATACACGTCTAAAAAGTGATTGACTAAATCTTTTATTTTAGGACTTAAAACATTCATTTGACAAGGCTAGTGTTTAATTTGTATTACATAGGGAAAGTGAATATGCTGCCTGGACCCTTGTTAATGGCTATGCAGTGAATCATGTCACTATTTCCACTCATCAGCTGAAATCTCATTTGAAAAATATCAGAAGTCTCAATGAGTTCATTGAAGACAATGGTTTCAGGTTAAACTCTGAAGGGGGATTTCTGAAAGGTATGTTAACTGGTTCTTTAACTGTTTATTCATTTTTAGTGTTTCGTCATTACTTTTTCAACAAATAATTTGTCGAGGGATATCCTCATAAAACTTGTTGGAATAAGAGTTCTTTAAAGTTCTCCATGGGTCAATTGTTTACTCAAACAAACAAAACGAACTCTTAGTTTTATTTTGTTAAATTCTGTTTGTAATGCACATAATTTACAGGCAGAGAAACACATAAAAAAATGCAGGAAAATGCTGAAGAGATAAGTTTTTTGGAATTAGAGTCCTAGTTATTGGTTAAATAGATGTGATCAGGCCAGATTTTAGCTGAACTCTGAAAGAAAGAAGTATACTTTCTAATTTAGTTGGAAGAATTATTGAAACCTTTTTCATTTATTTCTGTAAGAAAAGTGATTGTTTGGTATAAAGAAAAAAGCTATGGTGTGCTTCAATCAAGTTGGTATAAAGCAAGAGGAGCACTGAAGTCTGAGCAGTTGATTAGGGAAAAATTTTAAGCTTTACATAGTTAGTTAAGTCCTCTAGCCCTATGGAATCAGGTGCCTTATGTATGCAATACACATGGTTATTACATTTGTTAGTTAATTCGCTTAATTTCACCATAAATGTTTTTTCTGTTCAAGCGTAACTTTGTATGAGCGTGTATTTAATAGATCTAAGACCATTTCTTTCTATCTGGCAAGGACCTCATCTGAAATTTCTGCAAGATTCGAAATTATTCAGGAAATGCATTTCTGCAGTTTCCATTACAGTAATTTTGTTTATGCAACTTCAGTGAACTCCAGTACTATGCAGGCTTATCAATGATCCACGCAAAACAAAAATGTTATTGTATTCATTTAGAAATCTACCTATTTTATATCTTTTTATAGATCAGTACTGCATACTGTTTTAAATATCATCTAAGACCATTTCTAGTGGCATTTTCTTTATTTTATTTTATTTTTTAAGTAATTTTTTACTAACCACATGCCTCATCTCAACCTTCCCCCTGCAAAAACACAATTTAAATAGATTGGCAAGTGAGATTTAACTAGGCTATCACCTCTAGATGCCATTTCTAACAGCTATTTTATAGAAAGTGAAATTGACAATTGACATTTTCATTTCATTCATTTCAGTGAGTCCTGATGGTCTGTTGCTGCAAAGTTCAACGGTGGCAGATTCATTCTCTTTCTGTTTTTCTGACGGTGTTACTGAATCAGTCCCCTGTTCATACATTGAATTTGCTGAACGCCTTGTTCTGCCACAATATAAAAATCTTCCTGAATCAGAGGTAACCTACAACTTTTGGCAACTCTTTTGTTTTAATTTCAAGAGGAGGCTTAGAAGTAGTGTTTTGAACAATTGTAATCTGACTCACTATATAATCTCACCATTCGAGCCTATTGAACTGTCATATGTTTGTGAATCGTTATGTTTGTCTATGTACACTTCTTACTAACTGTTTAATATTACTGACACAGGTTAAGGAGTTTCACAGGCGAGATGGATTTGAAGTTGGAAATGCTGATAAGATATTTGAGAGCACATCAAAAGAGCAGCTCACAAGGAAGGCTGCTTGAAATAGAAACTAAATTTTCATTAAAGTGAGCATAAACAAGTCAAAATCAAGCTTCAAGGAAATATGAACTTGCCCACTGAAGAGATAGTTAATGTAAACTACATGTGTCCTATAACAAAAAGCAATTGAAGCATGTAAATTTGTAAATAAATTTGCTTCTTGTAATAAGGATTGACGTTTATTACACTGTGTCGTTAAAGAACCTTTCTCTTCATAGGTAGCTGCTCTGTTTTGGCTCTAGAAGAAAATGTTCTCGTTGATATACTTCCAGCGGGAGTGAGCCTGAACTTGGCGTTCCATAGATCTACAACTACAATGCCAAATCATTCCTAGAAAAGTTACCGGGGGGACCAATCAATTGTTGTTTTACTTAGGGTTAGCGACCAATTTGATTGTTGCATCACTTGGTATCATAACAGTGCTTTGTTTAGGCTGGCTACCAAGGTTGTCCCGACAAACAAAAAACAAGTTAATTGCCCTGAACATTTCTTGGCACATCATCCTTGAACTTGTATTTATGATTTACGGAGGAAGAAAGAAAGACGAAACAAGAGGTAATAATTTCTCAAAGATTTCCAAATAAGATTAAACCAACATATGGTTGACATAAAAACATTATGCACCATATGCTTAACCTGCTTTGATAGGGACGCCAACACTCTAAAACACAACATAGAAGCATGTTTCTCTGTTGCTTCTTCAGTTGTCCAAGAACAAATGCTTTGACAGAAATTACATCTATACTGAGTGAAAAAAAGGGAGAAAGAAAAATAAATGAGAAAAGGGGTCAGAAAAGAGACAACGAACCCAATGTTAAGCTTTACCATTGGGTTTTGGTGATTGGTGGGGATACTGATGATGATATGGGGAAGCATAGGAACCATTTGGAATAGAAAGGCTCCTCTGTCCATTCCTTGAAAGCGAGGCACCTTGAGATCGGATACCATTTCTAGTATTTGGACTCGACCCTATTCGTTCCGCTTGCATGGTCTGGAAATAATATGATGAGCTTGCCATGTCCTTGAGGTTGGGTAGAGGCTTTAAGGCTTCAACAACTTCACTCATGAGGGGCCTGGCTTTGGGATCCCGACTAAGGCAGTGAGCAGCCAATTGTGCGGCTTTCTGGGCACCCTTAATTGAAAAGTGTCCTTCAAGACGAGGGTCAATCAGTCTGTAGAACCTTCTTCTCTCTCCTAGATGTGGCCGAGCCCACTCAACAAGATTATGCTCACCATTAGGTCGGTTTTTGTCCATAGATCTTCTGCCAGTCAGCATTTCAAGTAGAACTACACCAAAACTGTAGACATCACTCCTTGATGTAAGATGTCCTGAGGAAAATATTTTCAATTGATCAGACAAAACGAAGGAATTAAAAAAGTACTTTTTAGAATAAATGTTCACATTCCAAAACTCTAACTAAGCTAAAAAAGGAATTAACCAACACCACAGTTAAGATGACTGTAGGTGCCAACAAAGATCCCATCCATTTTTTTGAAAACATATATAGCAGCAGGTTACTCAAGCCTTCACTAAAATCAAATAGTCCAAATCTCCATATGGCTGCATTATTGAGGGCAGCAGCAATACATTAAATAAATTTCTGCATGATAGATCAATTACTATTGATCATAACATTCAATCATTCACAGTCCATCATGAACAACATGAGAGCAGAAAGTAAACAGCTGAATGTGAAATGAGCATCAGCAAGATTGTGCTTCCAATATATAGCTCCATTCAAAGGATAGATTATAAACTATCCTGATAATTCACCATTTTTAGCAATTCCAATATTTATCTGTTTATTTAACCAGACGAAAGTATGTACAGAATGGAAATCATGGAAGCTAAGCTAATTGCTACCGAGAGAAGCTACTTTTTCCTACTGTCATTGGGGTTGAAGTAAAGGAAAAAAAGAAGGGATAAGAAAGAAAATGTAGAACTAAAAGATGGTGTTGATCTTAATTACACCTACCAGTCATTACATACTCTGGCGCTGCATATCCATAAGTTCCCATTACACGTGTTGATACATGAGTTTTATCTCCCTCAGGACCATCTTTTGCGAGTCCAAAATCAGAAAGCTTGGCATTGTAGTCCTAAAATAAGATATCATTAGAATGACTACCATGATAAGAGAACTTAATTTTTGTAATAGTTTGTCTCACATACTGCATCTAATAGGATGTTAGAGGTTTTGAAATCGCGATAAATCACCGGCCTTTCTGCTTCCTCGTGAAGAAATGCAAGACCCTTTGCAGCGCCTAGCGCAATTTTCATTCTTATGGACCATGGAAGAGGCAGGGATCCTGCATATGACCCAAATATCATAAATAAGCATAACAAGGAATTGTTTACTGAAGACAAATTTTCAGCAAAAAGCCAAAGCTGGCAATAGCAAACTAGATTCCAGCCATATTAAATAAAGCTACAAGGATAAAACATAGTGTAATTGACAAGAAAATAGAATAGCATAGTTAGTCAGGTTGTCACAATTTTAACGAGTGGATATGAGATTCCACATTTGTAAATATCATTCCTAAAATTGGGAGCATGAGAAAGTAAAATTTTTTAAGTAGATACAGAGTCATAGCTTAGCAACCATTTATGTCTTTCTCATTTTGATGGTAACGTGCACTGTATTTCCCATATTAGCTTCCCCACATCCAGAGTTCCCAGCAGAAACAATATACTTAGAAGATAGGGATCCACTTAGAAAAATAGATTGTTATTTCTACATGGACAGAAGCAATTTTGTAATTGATCTCTTGATGTGACTAGGAGGATGTTTCATACGGAAAAAAAGTTTTAAGAACCTCACCAACCAACCTGCCATAATAAAAGAGGTCCTACAACTTGAACTATTATGATCCAAAATCATATAGGGAGATAAGAAAGTGCAACTTAGAGACAGAATGCATTCACATACTTCTGAAGAGGTGGTTCTCCAAACTTCCTCGAGGCATAAACTCATAAACTAGCAGCCTTTGATCATCTTCAATGCAGTAACCAATTAATTTAACCAAGTTAGGATGAACAAGATCACCAAGAAAATTCACTTCAGCCTGCCACATGAATGAGCCAAAATTCAAACAAAGAGTTACCAACATAAAAGACAAANCATCTTCAATGCAGTAATCAATTAATTTAACCAAGTTAGGATGAACAATATCACCAAGAAAATTCACTTCAGCCTGCCACATGAATGAGCCAAAATTCAAACAAAGAGTTACCAACATAAAAGACAAAAGAAAGGTCTGTCAAAACCCTAGAATGGAAGTAAAACAGATTTTGGAATGCACACCAGCCATTCTTTATGACCCTGAAGACCATCATGGTTGAGGGTTTTAACAGCAACAGTAAGCCCAGTGCCAGGTTTAACCGGAGCAGTTCCATTTTCTTCTATCCAGCCTTTGAAAACACAACCAAATCCACCTTCTCCAAGAAGACTCTCAGGTCTAAAATTTCGTGTTGCCAACTTAAGATCATTAAACATGAACTTCCGTAGCCTAGAAGCAACTTTAAGCTCTTCTTCAAGCTTAGAAGTCGATGAATTACTCTCTGCGTTACTGGTGGTAGTAGATGAAACTACCGGAGCTGTTGGTTGATCTCTACTTGTATCATTTATAGATTTACTTTCTGCTGTTCCACAAAAACATTTATTAATATAGAAAGCAAGTCATCATTATAAACACAAATACATGTTTTCACAATATTCAATGGAAAAAATAAAGAAAAGGAAGAATTATTATGATTCATCTTTAAAACTGGGATTGTCAGACATTGAGGCATTCTCCAAAGCAGGTTTATGAATAAAACTAAACAACTACATTTCCAAAGTCATTCTTGATAAGGAAAAGAGATGACTATTTCTCAATAGACCAAGTTGAAATATCATATAAAACTAAAAAGCACAGCCAAAAAATTACCACCACCAATAGGCCAATATACGACCATCATACTTTCAGAGACACCATGACTTAAGCAAAAACCTCTCAGAGTGTTAGTAATCAACTGATACACCCATCAATGTTAATTGTCTAAGAAAACTGATATACTCTACACGTATTTACTCCAAAAAGGCAGCTAAAGGCCAAACCTCAAATACCAATTTTAATTTCCTTTAAAAACTTAGATGCCTATTGAACTAGCAGAAACCGTCAGTTTTTTAAATCCAAATAAGTGATAATCATACTTTCATTTCCATAAACTATCCATTTATGGAGTATCTATATCAGCAATATACCATATTCAATGCCATGTTAATCTCTTTCTTGGAGTAACTAAGATTCTCTCTCGTACACTTGCTTTGTGGGCTGAAGCACAAGGTTGGCATTTACTAAAAGATTTGCAATGATACCACTAGCTAAGTGAGTTTCACAAATGAAAATCCAAGAAAATGAAAAGAGAAATTCACATGACAAGAGAAAATGGAGGAAAACTCTAATGATCTCTTCAACTTAATTATGTTTGTATATTCATAGACTATGGAACTAAAAACAATGGTTTCCTAAACTGGGGAATAGTCTTTAGGCAAGAGTTTTAGAAGCGACTGTCTCAATAATAACTCCCATGCAATTGCATAACACCTCATTGAAACAGGAACAGGACTTAACATCTTCAATAAGGCTGATCTGGATTTGCAAATTCTAAGAAATCTCATTGTTTTGCCCAAAAAAAGTCAAGAAATAGTAAACCAAACTAATCGACCTTAATGGTTCACACTTCACTGGTATGTGCTTCGCGCTTTTTCAGTTACACTATGCAACTACTTCTCAAGACACCCAAAAGGAATTTTCATGGATCAAGATCATAAGCAACACCAAAATTTGAGAAGCTGTTTATACGAAATCATGTCCAAAAAGTTGATAATAATAACAAACAAAAATGATGTATACATCCCAAAACAAGGAACTCCAAAGAAAATCCAACACTAGTGTTACATAAATTACAAGTCAACAAGAGAAAGTTGAAACAAGAAATTGAAAGTCACAGTAAACTACGAATTACCAAAATGGGTACTGGTGCCACTAACAGAGCTATCAACTTTGGATCTTGAAGAAATGCAGCTTCCAATAAACCTCAACTTGACCCAACATCCAGTGTCTACTTCTTCTTCCACTTCATTTTCAGCTTTCTTCTTCTTCTTCCTTCCCTTTGATTTGCACACATCCCAATAACTCTTCACCTTCCCATTTTCACCACCAAACCCCATTCTTCTGTGTCTCAAAAAACCCTAAAATCACAGACCCAAAACTCATCAAACCCCTCAAAATCACTTCTTTACTCTCACCCACCAAAAAAAAAATAACAAAATTTAACAACTACTTTTCACTTCCAAGACCCAGAAACAGGTAGAAATTAGAAAAAGACAAAACAAGCAGACCCAGTTGAAATAAGAACTAGATCACATGAACCAGATCATAACAGGTGATGAAAGCTTGATCAACTTCTGTCTGAGCTCAAAACTAAACTACGGTTTTCACAAACTCGACGACAAAAATAATAAAAGAAATTAAAGTAAAAAAACGGAAAACAAAAACAAAAAACAAAAATAACAAATCTCAGTTAAGCCCGCTAAAATGTATTGCAATAAAGATACAAGAAATCTCCCCCACAAAGAACTCAAACACAAGCTGACCAGTTTACAGCAAAAAGAAAATAATAATAATAACAAAATGGGGAAAATATCAAATACATAAACTTTATAATTATCGATTCTCTCTCACTTTTTTTTTTTTTTTTTACATTTTAATTTTATTTTAATAGAATCAAAGACCAGAAAANTATCGATTCTCTCTCACTTTTTTTTTTTTTTTTTTACATTTTAATTTTATTTTAATAGAATCAAAGACCAGAAAAAGCAAAATGAGCTGCCCGGAGAAAACGGGCAGCAGGGTGTTTTGGCTGCCCGAGATGACCATACAGAAGCTGTAGTGAAAGGCTGATGGGCTGTACATTGAAAAAGACGAAAAGGAAGGAGAGAGGACGGGCTGGTCGGGCAGAGGTGGGAGTGGAAAAAATGGGCAGCTCGGGTAGGAAAGAGAGAAAGAGAGAGGGGGACCCACTTGGATGGTGACGTGTTTTCTTGAGTAGGCCGACGCCCACGCGCGCGTCATCTTGAGCTCATGCTACTATGCAATGCATGCATCTTCGCTCTTATCCTATTTATTTTATTTTCAGATTTTTAATAAAATTATTTATTAATTATTTTATATTTTTATAGATTTATAGTCTACATCAACAAGAGCCTCTCTTTGAGGTTTTCGGTAATGCTTTTGACCTCCTCTACCCATTAGTAGCCATGGCAGGCTAACACAATTATAAAAAAAAAAAAATTATTAATATATAATTTTAGTTTCTCAATTAATATTGTTTTGACTCCGACAAAGGATTCTTATGTTTGGCTGTGACTTTTCTTTTTCATTAATTTTAGAAATAAAGAAAAAATATATTTATAATTTAATGGACTGAGGATGAGTGTGTATGTTTGAGAAAGAAATGTTCGTAGGGGGAGATGGAAGAAGCAAGCAATTGTTTAAGAGCTTGCTTGTTAGTTCAAGGAATGGAGCTTGACTTTTAAGTATGAGAATGCAACGCAAGTACTGACTTTTCATGCTAACTAATCACTTTTTAACTAACCATATGAATTCCATCAATTACCAAGCTTTCCAGGATGCTAAAGACAGAACCCACATAGAATCACAACGAAGTCACAAGTTATGCCAATTATTTAGAAATTATATATATATATATCTTAATTATAACTTCAATGGTAGCAAACAATTCTACCTGGAAAGCTATATCACAACCAAAACAAAGAGAATCACAATCACCCTCGTGGAGGCCCCAAATGAGAGTTAAAATTTCTGAAATTTTGACAAAATAACCAAATTTAATGAGTTATTTTGATATTTAATAAATTTATTTTTTATTTTAAGATGAGTTGAAAAAGCATTGAGTTATGCAAGCATATGTTCGTCAACCTATTATGATTAATGGGTAAATCACAACGCCCCTTGAATTTGATTATCCTTTTAAATTATCCTAAAAATTTTGGGAACTCAGTTTCTTCCATGCATACTTAGGATCAATACCCAATTAGGAGAGAATTGAAATCCTCACCGTACTGAACGAGGCCGATGCCAAAAGCAAACTTGAAATTATAACGCCAGCTAAGAAGGAGGAATTTTCAATTTTCATCCCAAGTGTTGGGAACACTTTCAACGTTTTCAAGTGGTTAAGAATATGCACACGTTGCATTTTCCCTGTGTTTAGTGTTTACCAATGTAAACAATGCATATAAAGAGGAGTTTTCTAATATGTAATCTGTGAAAGTGAAACTATTGATATGTAGATTGACTCGAGCCCCATCGACCGTGAAATCGAAAATTTTTTATTTTATCAAAAATAAAGGTTGGCAAATGCCAGGAGGACCCATGGCGGGGAAAAGTAAAAGAATCAGATTTGGCGTGCCGCACGCTTATTTAAAAATTGAGTTGGGAGTCTTAGCCAGGCTACCAAATTAAACGCCGTGGTTTGAAATTATTATTGTTGTTACTATTATTATTTTAGAAACTCAAGTAGCTGCTTTTGAAACTTTATTTCAAACCTAATTGAGGAGTGCAGATGGCACATGTGTTTGTGGTGGTGTCGATGCTCTTACAGGTTTTATGCATTGCGTTCACTTTAAGTGTGATTGCTTGGTTAGCCAAATAGAGAGCCAGAACATCATTACCGATGCCCAACAGTGTCAAGGAAATTGAGTATACACAAACCTAGAGAAGTACTGAATAGATATTATTAAAATAGCCCTCCTACTTATTCCCAAATGATAAATCTCTGGAAGCCTATATGGGATTGGGAAGAGATGTCCATCAGTAAATTTAGTAGATGATTTATAAGTGATAATTATCATGTTCATTAAATTTCTAGCATCAAAGAAAACATTGAAACTTCTAAAGATCAAAACACCCTTTCAACTTTATTATTTCCTTTAATTTTTGAATTAAGTATTGATCACATCACCTATCTAGTTATGGGTAATGTTATAGAGTATATTTAATTATTTATGCCAAATCAAACTACTTGAAATAAATAAATAAATAAGAAAGATACCTTTAGACTTGATTGAAATTCGTAAATGAAAGAGATTGAGCACATTATAAAAGAACATAATAGAAGGAGAAAAGGCACAGAAATAGACAAAGACTTGATTAAAATCTCAAACCAGAGTGGAATTACGAATCTAAATAATTCCCCACAAATCCTGTGTGGGCCAGACCATCCTTACAAATAACAGGGTTATTATCAATCTCTCTGCCGTCAATTACCAGTATCGAGTACACTTCACACGATCAGATTCATCTACCAAAAAAAACAAAAAACCCCTCTCCCACTACAAGATATATAACAGATATAGTTCCAAGATCATTGTTTACAGGACATGATACGAGGCTATACTCTACTTTTTGAAACAAATCAACATGGACAACTCCCACTACCCGAGCAAGAAAACCATCCACACAACTTTTGTCGTTACATGTCTGGAAAGAATGAACCCAATTCTAGATGATACTTCTTCAATTTACTTTTTTGTGTTTCGTAAATAAAAATATGTATGGAACACAACTCGCAATTTATACAGCCTAAATTATCCCTGTGGAAATGCTGGAAGTAGCATTTATCTTAAGCGACTGCTCTGGGACATAAGTCACACCTGTTATACCAGAAAGGGATTCCGCATAAAAATCAAATCGCATTTTGCATAAACATTTGAGGATAACTGTCAAAAATAGATGCAGAAGCAGAAATGTTTTTTTGAGGGCGAACTGAATCAGAAATGCAGAGAAATATTCATAAGATCGGCAGAAAACAAAAGTTGGTAACTATAATACCAAAACTGTAACTGCAAGCTATGTAGAGGAATGTCAGAATCCAAGGACAAAAATCCAAGATCATACATAGCTGCAAACATCTGAAGATAACTGTCACAAGTGGCTATAGCATAAACAACATAATATGTACCTAACATCAATGTATCAATTGTCACAAAACCCAAAAGCCAAAGGGGAAAAAAAGGGTATCATGTTGAAGACATTCATTAACAACACATTTTCTGACAAAAGTTCATGCCCATCAGCAAGCAAGATTAAAAAATATGGAAGCAAGAAGATATACCTTTATCCTTAACATCAATCTGTAGAGTATCAAGTGTGATTATGCCATCAGTCAATGGAAGCAGCTCAAGCTTGATGGTAGCTGTAGAATGTGAAGGGACACATCTGATGCAAACCACAGTAAATCATAACCACCAGTGTAATTACTGATTCAAGGCAAAGGAGAAAGAGAGGTGAATTACCCTAACGGAACTCTACTCTGTAGCCACAGATGTGTACAACCCAAACCACTACTCGGAATGACATCATATCTGGGAGAAGACTGCTTGTTAAGCGAAACAGATCGATATCCACCTTCACCATTCTGCTTCTGATTCTCTGAAACAAGGGGTACTGTGCTCAGCCGTTGTAATGTAGTACTACGTCGGTCATCATTTACTCTACCTGTAAACTCTGAAAACCCAACAAATGGGCTCATAGGTGATGATGGTGTAGAATTCAAGGACACCACTGAAGGAGGAGAAGAAAATGAGGTTGGAGCAAGAACTGTCAAATTCAGATCTTCGGATGTCAAATTTGATGCCTGAAGAGTTAAGACCTGACAATTTGAACTAGGTAGATGAGAAACTAACTATAGGTGAGGAGAAAGAAATAAAGGTGAGTAAAATAAGCACAAAACCTGGACTGGAAGCTGTACTATTCTTTCGTTCGGCCCAGAAGATTGTCTTGACATTTCAGATGCAACAGAGATCAAGAGATCCCTCGAGATACGTGGACGCCAAGTTGTTGGCTGCTTGAAAAACAATCTTGACTCTGGTTCAACATCAAAAGAGTGAGTATACAGAAAATTAACTAGTTAAATTATATCAAAGGATATATTAAACTAAGAACAATTTAAATACCAGTATAGTTGCACCGACAAGATACCATAATCGCATACTGATCAGTAGGTGAAGGGCTCCTATTTCCTTCAAAAGCCTTGGAAGCTAGCTGCAAACTAGACGATCGAGAACTTCTTTCGCCATAAGCTTTTAGATTTGTCAACATTGAAGACACCGGTTTTAGAATAAAAGAGTGCTCTTCACCCCTCCTGAGATGGGAAATCCTCAAATAAGTTTATGGGAAGCAAAGAATTCAAGAATCCAAGAAAAATAAAATCTCTTTAAGCTATTGGCTTGAACACATGAGGGAAAAAGAAAAAGAAAAGAAAATAAAATAAAATAATCAAACCAAAGATTTTCAATGAATTCTATCTAAATCTACCCTTGGCAAAGAGAAAAAAGAAGTTTCCCCGCTTGTTCAATGGAGAGGTTAAAGTTAAAAGTGTGAATGTACATTGCTAAGGATATGAAATAAACTGAAAGCATTGTTTAAGACTGAATTTATTATTTCTCATACATGTAACAACCTATAACGAACACATTAATGATTTCACCCATAAAACACAGAGAATTCATGAATTTTAACCTTAACCCAACAAGCTGGGATTGCCTACACAAATAATGTATTACTCCTAGACAACATTTTGAGTTCCCACTTAACACCAGCCACCACCAGATTTTGAAATACTGAAATAAGCACGGTGAAGTGCACTGTAGCAATTAACAGTGAAAGTAATCTAAGATACCTAGAGTGAAAAACAACCTGAGGGATAAATTTGGCAAACTGTGGTCATTTCCAGCTTCAATACATGCAATTGGCAATGACGAAGGTGGTCCACCCTTTGATGCCTCCTCAAATACAATTGTTATAGCATCTATATATACCACAACATCTGGTGTATGTGCTGGAGAAACATTCTGCAAAACAACTTGAAAAGGACTTGGTGAAATTTAGGCCAAGCGGGACCTTTTAAGCAAATCCACATAAGACTATCTTTAACCATTTCATTTTCTTTTATAGGGAAAAAGGAATAATTATCACATGGCTTGTTAAAACTTATAATCATGATAACTACCTTTATCTGAACACAAAGAAGGTCATCTGTATTGCAGTCAGCAGCGAAAGAATGAATTTCAACTGGTTGAATTATTTCAAGTTTCCTCCTCCACCTTCTTCCTGGAACATAGATGCCTTCCAATCCACACCGAACAGAAAACCTTTGTCTCTCCAGTGACACACCCCGGAAGGATAAAAGCCCTTCACTTCCAGTTCTTTGACCCTTCAAGATTTTCTGAGATGAGTATTGATCCCAATCTTCAAGGTCAAATTGTGGCTTAGAACTTTGGGCTTTAATGGGTGCAGAGGGAGGTGTACTACTTTGTGGAAGTGATGACATAGAGTAACTTCTAAAATGGGACAAGAGCTGAGAGCCAGAAGAAGCAGACTTGTAATTAGTGCTGCCAATTCCTGAAGCAGAGCTTAAACCAGGAGGAGATAAAGAACGAGCTGGAGGAGGAACAGTGTTATCCAAAGGAAGCAACCATTTTAATAATTCTCCACAGGGGTCAGGAGTTGCATTAACTAATTTCTCCTCGTTCTCAAAATTCGGATTTTTTTCCTTATATTTCTCAAATTGAAGAATTTCAATGACAGGATCTCTCAAAAAATCAACACCAACATTCACCTGTAAAAGCACCTGCATCCTTCCAAACAAAGAAATTGAGAGAGTATCAGTAGTCTGAACAAAGTACTGCACATGATTGATATAAGTTTCATTCGCAGGAAATTTGTACAACCAAATTAGAGTCTCATAATTAGATTAAATTCACCACGAATAAACACTTATTAGTAATTAGTATGGCGAACACATCCAACATATTAGACTGAAACACTCATCTCAACTAAGCTCTGATACCAACCTAACATGTTGGGTCCCATGAAAGCATATAAACATTAGTACCTAGCATAACTTAAAGTATCAACCAACTTCCAGATGCTAAATCAGCACATCTGAACAAAACCACTAAGTTCCTAAATATATGCTACAAATTATAAATCAGAAATTAATACTATACTGGTCCGCACTCCCATTAAGTAATGTGTCACATACCACTATGTCTCCATTAGAAAGAGAGCAGCACTTCGCAGAATTTCTTGCCACTCCACCAGAGATGTTGGCATCGAAATTTCCTCTATCAATAACTGCACTGACACGAGATATGTTTTTTGCAGCTTTTTTGGTTCCACTTGCACTGGCCTTCTGACCATCTGTCTCAGAAGATTCTGGAGACATGTCAGATGCACTTTTCTTTGACCAAAGGGACTCACCTGACTCTGCAATTCTAACAAAAAAATGGGAGTTCCTGAATTTTTGCAGTAATGTTTCAGTTCGTCTTTTGCGATCTTCCATTCTAAGAAAGGATTCACTAGCAGAAATATCCTTTGGTGAATCCATCTTCTCTTCTGCTGAGTTTTCACCATTCCGATCTAAAACTTGATCATCAGGATTCACATCTCCATCTCCAGCCACTGAACTCATTCTGTCCTCCATGTTTCCATTTTTTATCTCAGGGCTTTGTCCTCTACTTTTACTCATCACAGCAGCAACTTTAAATGGTGTAATAATTTCTGTTTCCGGCTTACACGCCGACAAGCATACCAGGATATGTGCCTGTTCACCTGGAATAGCAAAATAGTTCAGGTGTCATAGAACAAACACATTATTGCCTACATGGGACAACTAAAGATGATTTCAATACCAAAAGACGACTTTGAGAAAGATTTATGTACCAGGAAAAACAAAAGACCGGTCCAGTGAGCACAATGATTGTATATCTGGTGCATCATACCAATTATCCGGGAGTTCCTCTACAAAACCATGTCCAGTATTAGACATAGTAGAAGAAAAAATAATATCAAAAGTACCAAACAAACTCAATCATCAAACATTCATAAACTAGGGAAAACTTCGAGGAAACAAATTATCGAATACCGTTTGCAAATTAAATTCATAAATGAATAAAAGATCAAGCTATAAACCTATCAAACATTAATATTGCAGCAGGATACAAGTACTACATCATAAACACTTACAATACTCGTATTTACAATAGCCATGCTTTCATATCATAAATTTCAGTTCAAATCTCTCTTAATAGGCTATCATTTACTAAGTTCCAGTACATTCTAGCTCAGCTACACACTGTACAAACACCGAAGCAAATGCTCAATTTATCCACTAATTCTACAAATTTTGTTCATATTCTCATACATAATACTCAATAAATCAATCAAAAACTAAAAGGAAACGACAGAAAAGAAGAGATAGTACTGTAAGGAATGGTAATCCATCCTTCTTCCGGAGAAACATCGCTGTGATTCTCTAAACCAGGACAGCCGTTCTTCGCACTATGCCCTTCAATGCCGCCATAATTTTCACTTCCAACGCCGTCAGCGTCTCCGTCGTGATCATCAGACGAGGAGTACCGAGGGTAGGGATCCTCAGCTATAAGACCTTCCAAGGTTGTCGATGATGCAGGTTTCGGCAGAAAACTCGTGGCCGCAGGAGATTCCTGCACGTGAGCCTGCTCTGTTGCGACATGTTGCGTAGACCGCATCAGAAAATTCATCTTCGGGGACCAAACAAGCGTCTGTAAAACTACAAGAAAATAAAAAATAAGAATAAAAACAATTCAATGGAATGAAATATAAATATGGAAAGTATTGAGTAAGATCTAGAGCGAAGTGTGAGGTTTACCTGATTAGAGATCAACGTGAATCGTTTTGCCCCCGGAAATGGGAGATCCGATTTGCAGAGAGAGAAGTGAGTGTGCTTCAATTTTCTCTCCCCACTACCAGTTCCGATCTGCTTCTCTCCTCGCACCAATTTTTTTTTAATTATTATTATTATATTATGTTTTTTATCGTTTAAATTAAACTACTGAAACGCACCGTTTTTATCAGTGATGGACTGTTTGGATCTGATGTAAACGGGAAGTCGTTTAATCGTTTCTGTTTTGCTCTCATTTGATCATTTGTACTAACCTCTCATAATAACCTTTATGAGTTGCTATTTTTAGAAAAGCTTCATCGATTTTCTTTTTTCTTTTTCATCTTGAATGATATCAATATATAACTAGGTTAAAATAATCCACTGCTCACATATGATATATTTTAAATTTAGTCAAAGCCATATATATATTTATATAATTATCTAACCAGCTAAGCAATTTACCTATAAGATATAACGAGTTGAAACAAGACGTGGACTCTTAATTTCTTACGAGTAAATGAGTTATTTACTTATTAATTATGACAAGTCGACAAACATAAATATATTTAAATACTTTTTATCTCATATCTGAAAATATATTTTTATCCTTTAGTTTTGTACTTGACTAAACACTAAAAAATATATTAAACCTACTTAAAATAAAAACAATTCATAAATTTGTTTTTTTGTCTAATTTTCTTTAAAAAAATGGTTTTTTGACTTTTTTTTTAATTAATAAGTTGAAAAGAAATATGAGAACACAAATGTGTTCCCGTACTTATATTTATTAATAGATTGATTCTTAAATATATCATTATTATAAAATTGAAGACGTTGAAGATGAAGATAAAATATTTAAAACCCATAATCGAATCACAAGTTACAAAATATTAATGTGAGATCAATATTAAAATATATAAAATACTTGATATTTCCATTAAACCTTGTTAGACTAGTTAGCCGTTATAATACATATAATACGAACTATTACGAGAGTTACTTAGACCTTTAAACTACGATATAAAGGACAAGACACGAGGCCATGTTGGGTTTGAGGAAAGGAAAAAATAGGGTGAAAGGAAAAGTAGGGTAAAAGGAAAAGGGTTAGGAAAAGTTCATTTGTTTGGTTGTGCAAATAACTCTCGGTTAGAAAGGATTATTATTCATTAAATTAATAAAAATATAAAAGTATTTATAAATTTATATAAATATTAGATATATATTAATTAAAATCAATACAAAATTTTATTATAAACATTTTTTAAGAAGTTATAAAAATTACAAACTAATGCTCTGAAGGTTAACGGTCATCAACTGCTTCGGCACCCGTTGCCCACCGAAGTCAGGTGCTTATAGTCAATGTCAATATCACTTAGATTGTTTGTCGATAATCTATAAGATCATATGACTTAGCTGGTGTTTGATTTTTTTTATATAAAAAAATGATTGATGTTTTTTTATTATCTTTCAAATATTTGTCTTTTAAGAAAAATGACACAGCACATGTTAAAAAAACTCATAAGAATAGATAAGTTGTTAATTGATAATTCATTTGGTGCTAATTGTGATGTTGCATGCGTGGATGTGTCAGTGGCCGTTAGCGACTCTCTAATCTACGATAGTAAACTTCAATTTCTAATTTTTTTTGAAATTATTTAATCAATTATTTAAATAAGATTGTTTTAGATTTTATGATAAATTTATAGGGTTGTTTTAGTAATTTAATATACAATAATCCAAAGAAACCAAGTTTCCACCCAAAATTTGAACGAAATCAAATTATTAAAGTTTAGGCAAAATGGATTGTTGAGAATCTAATTTCCTTAGACTATTAATCAAACCGAACAATGAAAATATTGTTCTAAGGATATCATTTTCCTTTCCCACAATATATGTAACTTTATATATACTATACATGAGTATTTTCTATTATATATATGATGTTAAAGATATGATTAATTTTTCCTATTTATCAAGAAAAAAATTATAAATACTGAATTGTCTTTTGAAACTTACGTGAAAGATATGTGATTAGGGTAAAACATATTTATATAATTATAAATAAATTATGAATAAATAAATAGTTAATTTTTTAATCTAATTATTGTTATCCCTTATCCCTCGTAAAACATCAATACCGATCCCAAATTATATATGTAAAATTGTTACTATACGTGTCATAACATTATTGGCTGACAATTTTGATTTATATGGGCCCGTGTTGCCCTAAATTTTAATTTCTAAAATCTGAAGTCCCTGGCTCTAGCCCTCTTTACTCTCTAGGCTCTAATCTTTATCGCGAGTCTCAAACTGCACATCTTTGATCTCATCAGTGCTGGTTCACCGCCACCTCTTCATCGTTAACGACTCATCTTGCAAGGAATCTCACTACAGTTTACACATCTCTTCTCTTTGATTCAATGTTTGAAATAGCTTCACAAGTTCACAACGTCTTTGCTCTCGCCTTGCACGACTAACATCTCCTCTTCTCACAGTCAGTCTTCACACGGCACAACATCTCTTTGTACGCCATTTTCACAGTCTTCTTAGTCTTCTTATTGCACGCCATTCCACTTTTCAAACTTTAACTATTAAAAGAAATGTGCTTTTTATAGTTTATAATCTGATTCTGAATTTTAACTTTGATTCTTTTACATGGTTTTCAGCAAGTGCTCTATATCTCTCTACGGTGGAGACATGCATTTCAGTCTTCTTTCATCCTCAAGCTCTGCAATTTTTCAGGTCTAACTCAATTCCAATCTTCCTTTTTTTTAAAAAAAAAATTTATTCAACTAAACTTGCATGCAAATATGGTTTTATTTTAGAACGTATATTATTGACGCTGAAATGTTATTATAGCTTGGTCGAACGGGTTTAATCAACTTTCATGTTAATTAAACTTGCATGCAAATATGGATTCATTATTGAATATAATTTATTGATGTTGACATGTTGTTATGGCTTGGTCGAAATGGGTTTGTTTTGGCTCTAAGATTTGTGATATTCTAATTGAAAGAGTTAGACATTTGCTACAAAGTGCCTCTAAATGAGGGATCTAAAGTTTTGTTGATTGTTTGCTTGTTTTTGTTTCGTTTTCGTATAGGTATGGTGGGCATTTTGATCTTTTAACTTAAAAATTTAAATTAGACTTAATCTTTTAACTTAAGAACTTAATACTTATTTTTTCTTTTCAATCATTCATTTATTTAAAAATTGACTTCATTTTTCTTCGTATTTGTTAACAAATAAAACTAAGTTGCTTATTCTCATCATATATAATTGATATGGTTCCAAAACACCGTTTCATCGTTTTTGGTGACTAACATCTGAATTCAAGTTATATATAATTATATAAATTTACATTATTTAAAAATTATTACATGCAAATCATAAAAAGTCTAATTGAACTTAAATACTGCAAATTATTTAAACATTTATTTAGTTGTAACAACTTGTATACAATATATTTGCATTCAATATTGATAGTTTAATATTGACTTATTACTATTATCATTGTTCATTACTTGCTTAGTTTAATATTAATTTAAAGTTATTTCAAATTTATATTGTTTACTTGTTTTTATCATTGTTAATTACAATAAGTTTTTTTTTTTTTTAGATGGAAGAAATAGAATGCTCAATCTCATCATAGTGTTGGTGCCGACAATGAAGATGATGAAGGAAATTTTATTGAGGATATAGAAACGGAGCAAGTGATGTTGAAATAATCAAGTAAGAAATCTACTAATTCAAAATCTACCGTTTGAGATCATTTCACTAAAATTCAAAATGGGGAAATGGCAAAATGCAAATATTTTGGTTAGAGTTATTGTTCTGAATCAAAGAAGCATGAGAATAGTTCTTTGTGGACTCATTTACGTGGTTGTCAAAAATATTTAGCCACTAAAGTAGATGAGAGACAAAAACTGTAGTCCAAAGTAAAATTCCTAAAAATGGCGCCAGTGTAATTGGTAATAGTAAGACTACAATGGCTGCCGTGGGTTCATTTAATAAAGAAGCATGTAGGAGGGCACTTGTGAGGATGATAGTATTAGATGAATTACCATTTAGCTTTGTAGAAGGAGAATGCTTTAGATATTTTTGTAGTTTGGCGTGTCCTAGGCTTGAAATCCATATTGGATAACTATTGCTACAGATTTGCTGAAACTTTACATGGAAGAGAGTTAAACCACAATCTTTGTTTCAAAAGATGGGAAAAGAGTTTGTCTTACAATAGATACATGGACATCAATTCAAAACTTGAGTTATATGGTTGTCACGACCCACTTTATTGGTGAAAATTGGCAATTACATAAAAGAAATTTTGAATTTTTGTCCAATATCAAATCATAAAGGAGAAATGATTAGGAGATTGATTGAGTCTCGTTTGCTTGATTGGGGAATTGAGAAAGTGTTCACAATCACTGTTGATAATGCTAGTGTTAACGATGTTGCTATTAATTATGTGAAAAAGAAATTGAAATGTTGGAAGAATAATGCAATCACTTTAGATGGTAACTTTATACATGTTAGATGTTATGCACATACTCTAAATTTAATTGTTAGTGATGTTTTGAAGTAGTTGCATAGTTTGGTTGCTAGTATTTGTAATGCGGTGAGATAGGTGAGATCTTCTTTCACTAGTTTGCAGAAATTTAAATCATGTGTGGAGTTGGAACAAATTGTGGGCAAAGGGAGAGTGTGGTAATGAATGTGCCTACTAGGTGGTATTCCACATATTTGATGTTGGAAAGTGCTTTAAAATTCCAAAAAGCTTTTGACCGGATGGTAGAGGAGGATGAAAATTGTGTTACCCACTTTATGGAGCATGAAAATAGGAAGAAATGAGAGGGGCCTCCTAAAAAATGAAGATTGGCAGCATGCATAAGTGTTTTTAAAATTTTTGAAAACATTTTATGATGCAACTTTAAAATTTTAGTGTTTCTTTGCATGTGAGTTCAAATGTTTATTTCCATCAAATATGCAACATTCAAACTCAATTGGCTTCTTTTAAGTCAAGATGGAAATTCCTTTATGAGTAAAATGGGATTGAAAATGAAGAAAAAGTTTGACAAATATTGGGGCTCCATTAATACTATTAACCAATTTTTGATTATTGCAGTTGTTCTTGATCCTAGATACAAATTAGATTATGTTGGGTTTTTTGCCACATTGTATGATGATGATATAGTTGATATGTTGACATCTAGGATTAAAGATTTATTGCTTAAATTATATGAGTTGTAAAGCGGTGTTGGTTGGGGTGGCCACTTTTTACCAACCCGACCCGTCGGGTTTTGGTAGGGTCATGGGTGTTATGTAACCCGAGATAGGGTCTAATGCAATGAACCCGTCGAGTTTCGGGTTTTCATCGGGATTTAGTGTTGAAACCTGACCCCAACCTGAACCCGAGTAATTTTAATAAAATAAAAATAATATGCAATGTGTTTTCTTTATAATAGTTCAACTCATAATCCTATAATACACCCTACCACACTAGAACGCTGAGTATATAAACAAAATTGAAACTTTCCATTCCAATTCCGAGTCCCTAATCTGCCAAACTCATCCTTCTCACTCACCTCAGCTCAGGCCCTGCCCTCGTTGTTGCCGTCCATCGCAGCAACCAGTGGAACCAGGCAGGTAATTGATTTGTGCTTCACTTCAAATTTCTTTAATTGTTTTCTCTTTCCTCTCTTCTTCGTTCTTCCCTTTCTATCGCACCTCTCAATCTCATAACCTCATATCTAAATTTTCTATCTTGGCTAAAATGGAATTTGGTTGTTGTCTTGTTTGCTATGGTGGTGTTTTTTGTTTGTGGTGATGGTGGACTAAATGGGCGGTGGTGGTAAAATGAGATGGTGGCAGAGATTGTAATGACACTGGTGTGGCGGTGGTTGCGTTTTGAGTGACTGTGAAGAGATGGTGGCTTGACATAAAAAATTCTGGGTATTGGGTTGTGCGTTGTTTGTAATCGAATTATTTTTTCTTAAATAAAAAATTTGGATGTTGTTTGATTCAATATTGTAGGTGTGAAAATTGAAAAATTGTGTTTATTACTTTGTAATCAATGAACATTTAAATCATTTACGTTCACTGTGTATGCTTACTTTGTTATGAATTAAGTTGTTTTAATTCTGTCTGAATTGATTCTTAATGTACAAACATAAATTAACTTTAATATTGAATTAAATTAATTTTATAGATGGTGCTGTAGTGATAGAGGCGAGAGGCGAAAGTGCAGGATGCATAAGTATTCAAAACAAATAATATCTAGTAGTGAAACCAAGAACAAATCCGTTAAGGTCTTGTGTATATGAATAATATTTACTTAGTTGGGACCCTATAATAATGTAATTGTGTATGTTTATGGAAAGACTTTGTAACTAGTGATTTGGATGGATGTGACTAGATTCATGACTTGTTATGTTACTCTCCTAACCCTAGATTCATGACTTGTATTCAAATTCAAACTAACCAAAGATGCCAATGTGGTGAAAGGCACAATACATGAGAGATGAGACAAGTTTTGGACATATTGGCCTTTCCCTCAGCCAATTTTTATTGCTTGTTCGTTTCCCTCTTTGCATTATTAGTCCTTGAAAAACAGAGAGCGTGCCACAACTAGTCCATCTCTTTGTTGATGATGATTAACATCAAAAGAAATTATACAACTTTTGTACCTTTGTAATTATTTTACTGCTGCACCATTTGTAAAATTGAGTAGACCAGCACTGTAATTATTTATAGAATAAGATGTTCCTTCAGAAAGAAAAAATTAGATAAAATGTTTCTTTCATATAATTTTCACCAAAGTCGGTCATGCAGGCTTTGAGAGATACACAAAATTAACATAACTCTTAAGAGATGAGTCCCCCTGGACATTTGTGTTTTGACAGCATCATATGCAACATAATTTTTCTGTCTTTAGCACTTTTGAATTAACAAATATACAAGCGTATGAATATTGTTTAGTTGAACTCCACGCTTTTATTTATTTATTGGTTTTTATTTACCTAGCTTCATCTTTTTGTTTCTCTATGTGCATGGTTTCTATATATATATATTTTGTTGTGTGCGCGCATTACATAAAGGTTTAATATGTAGATTTAACAGAAAATACAGAAGATAGTTTGTGCTAACTTATAGATTTGTTATGATTCACTTTTTATTTATTTATTTTTTATTTCTATGCATACACGTAATTCTTAATTTTTCATTTCAATTACCATCTTTGACCTTAATTTTTGGATGTCCATATAAAGAGTAACGCTATTAATTTACACATAAAAATATACTTTGATCACTCATTTTCTTTTGGCATTCATCCATAAATATTAAAATTCAATTATTATCTTTTAACACTCATCTAAATTTCAATACTAACCTTTTTTTTTTATTTTTCGTTTTAATTATTTAATCTATTTCTAACTCCACTATATCTTTTCATACTTTTTCTTTTCTACCTGAACTGCTGTCACTACTTATTGTGTGATTGATTTGTCTCCATACCTACTTATTTTGTGATTGACAGCTAACCGTGATTCCTAACAATATGTAATTACTTTTTTGTAGAATACATTGTTGATGGATTAATAATTTTTCAAATCTAACACTAATTCATGTTTTGTAGGTATGGATTCCGAATCCACTTCCCACGCTGAAGAAGTTAGTAGTCAAAATATAACAAAAGGAAATAAAAGGAAGAAATTCCAAGGATCCATGGTATGGGATCATTTTAATAAAATTGGAGATGATAAGTGCGTGTGTATGTATTGTGGAAAGCATTATGGTTGTGATAGTAAGAAACATGAAATGAGAAGTTTATGGAATCATTTAGGTAGCTGTCCTAAATACATCTTGAGTGAGAAAGAAGTTGAGAATGATGACAAACAAACAATTAATTCTTTAGGCCCAAAAAAAACAGTTAGTGGCACGGCTAGTAACCTTATATCTATAGAGTTTGATAAGGATGCAATTAGGACGGCAATTGGGGAAATGATAATCGTAGATGAATTACCATTTAAGTTTGTAGAAAATAAGGGGTTCCGTCGTTTAATGCGAGTGGCATGTCCTAAGTTTGTATGTCCACCGCGAAGAACGATTGGAAGAGATATTTTGAAGTTGTACTTGAGTGAGAAAGAAAGGTTGAAAAGTTATTTTAGATCAAAGAAGGTCAGGGTTTCGCTTACCACTGATGTATGGACTTCGATTCAGAACTTGAGTTATATGGTGGTTACTGCTCATTTCATTGATGATCATTGGAGGTTACAAAAGAGGATATTAAATTTTGTTCAAATTGGGAATCATAAAGGAGAAACAATTGGGAAACTTCTTGAGTCATGTTTGCTTGAATGGGGATTGGACAGTATATTCTCAATAACAATACATAATACTAGTGCAAGTGAAGTGGCAATCAATTATTTGAAGAAAAAGTTAAAGAGATGGAAAGGTAATGGGTTGATTCTTAATGGAGAGTTCTTGCATATGCATTGTTTTGTTCACATTATAAATTTGATTGTTAACGAGGGGTTGAGAGATCTTCATGACTCCATTGCCAGGGTTCGGAATGCTGTGCGTTATGTGAGATCATCTCCATCAAGATTTCAAAACTTCAGAGCTTGTGTTGAACATGAGAGGATTCAATATAAAGGGAATTTAGTGTTAGATGTTTCCACTAGATGGAATGCCACTTATTTGATGTTGGAGAG
Source organism: Bursera cuneata (assembly GCA_026212285.1). Lineage (NCBI taxonomy): Eukaryota > Viridiplantae > Streptophyta > Magnoliopsida > Sapindales > Burseraceae > Bursera > Bursera cuneata. Next base: position 27,760 of record JANLJB010005022.1, read on the forward strand.
TGCTTTACATTTTAAAAGAGCACTTGAAAGATTGGAAGAGGAGGATAAGCATTATACAAACTTCTTGAATGAGGAAAGCGGATTGAGTTTGGGACCACCTAAATTGGATGATTGGGATAAAGTCAGTTTGTTTGTTAAGGTTTTGAAGAACTTCTATGATATAACTCTTAAAGTCGGCGCTTCTTTGACTGTAACATCAAATATTGTTTTCCAACAGATGTGGAGACTTCAAAAGATGTTGAGTGACTTAAAACAACAAAAGACTAATATTTTGTGTGACGTGGCAACAAATATGTTGAGAAAATTTGATAAGTATTGTGGTTCATTGGATGACTTCAATAAAATGTTGGTTGTAGCAGTTATTCTTGATCCGAGGTACAAACTGCGGTACTTCTCTTTTGCTTGGAATAGGATATGGAATGTTGATAAGGCAGAGGCCCTAAAAACTGAGATTAAGGCATTGTTGATCACACTTTATGATATATATTCTACTTTTGACAAGGGTTTTCCAAGAGAGGGTGTGCGCTGTGAAGTTTCAAATTGTACCACATTGGAACAAAATGAGATTAAAGATGATTTTTACAGTTCACTAAATATAGATCCTAGTGATGAGTTTATGAGTAATCAAGTGATGATGGAGTCATCGAATGAGATAGAGACGTATTTGTCAAATGCTAATGTAAAAGCACAAAAGGATAATTATGATGTGTTGGAGTGGTGGAGACAAAATAGTGTTAACTATCCGGTGTTATCACGATTAGCAAAGGATGTTTTTGCAATTCCTAGTTCTACTGTGGCTTCTGAGTCAGCGTTCAGTACAGGAGGGCGTGTTCTCGACCAATTTAGGAGTTCATTAACTCCTAAAACGGTTGAAGCTGTAATATGTTGTCAAAATTGGATCGTCTCTACTTCATGGGACAAAGACGAAATATTCTCAATCTCAGAATCAGAAGAGCCCAATCCAGAGGAAAACATAGAGGAGGCCAATACCGGAGATGCTGTGGGCTTTTGTACATTGCTTGAATCAGGTAATAATTGAATTCTGATTAATAATTTATATTATTCTTTACAATTTACATCACATTTGTAACTAATCTAATTTTGATTTTTCTTTTGTAATCAATATAGAGGCTATTGGGATCAAGTATGACATCTATTGAATGTTTGGACCTTGATGCATGAGTGAGGTAATGTTTATCTTTATTATGGATTTTTGTAGTTTATGTTTATAATGGGTTATTGATTTTATTAATGTTGCCTGGAGCACAGTTGTTTAAATGCTTGTTATCCTTTATGGAGCTGAAGCATAGTGATGAATGTGAAGGAAAATCATTATACAAAGATAAGTGCAATCGGTCATATAGTAATCTAGTTATACAATGGAGTCAACTAAGATGATATTTTGTTTTGCTGGACTTGCTGTTGCTGAAGGAGAGTATATTGGTGCTGATTGGAAGCTGCAAGATAGTAGAAAGATCATTAGTGAAATTTGCAGGGCACTGTATGATGAAATTACCTAGATAAGGTTTTTTTAAGATGTTGCTGTTCTCTCTGTCTCTCCTTTCTAATTTCTTATCTTTCACTTCTTTGCTTGATTGTATGGCTAGCAATTTCTCTCCCTTTCTCGCCCTTTCTCTCTCTCTTACTGTGCAAGTGGGTATGCTTTCCTACCACCTTCCTGAAATCTGACATGATTATCAAATAATTAGTTTGACCTTCTTATCCACTTTGGAACATGAACTCTTTGAATAATCATAATTGCATCACTAACTGAAATATTCAAGCTGCATGGGATAGTTTAGGTGGATTGCAGTTCCGATCTTTCAGCCTGAGGGAGGACTATTAAGTGTATCTTGTTTAATGGTCTCTCTCAAGCAATACACCAGTAATCTGTTCAGCGGAGGATAAAATTTCTGTTTGAGATGAGACATAAAACTTATATATAGCTTGTTATTCCAAGTTAAAACCATTGTTCATAATTTATCATGTGCTTTAGCTGAATTTTTGGATAAGTTGGCAAAG
>JANLJB010005027.1:0-30060 GCA_026212285.1 Bursera cuneata
TGGCTGCAGCGGATTTGGGTGGGAGTGTCCTCACCGGAATAAATGGGAACCCACTTGGGGTTCTTGCTAGGCAGTTAGGGCTACCGCTTCATAAGGTGAGAGATATTTGTCCTTTGTATTTGCCTGATGGTGAAGCAATTGACCCTGATATTGATTCTAGAGTAGAGGTTTCTTTTAATAAGTTGTTGGATAGAGTTTGTAAGCTTAGACATTCTATGATTGAGGAATTCAAATCTGTAGATGCTCCATTAGGGAGCGCGCTGGAAGCTTTTAGAAATGTTTATAAGGTTGCTGAGGATCCGCAAGAGCGTATGCTCTTGAATTGGCATTTGGCAAATTTAGAGTATGCTAATGCTTCATTAATGTCTAATTTGTCAATGGCCTACTGGGATCAAGATGATCCATATGAGATGGGGGGTGATCATTGTTTTATTCCTGGAGGCAATGAAAGATTTGTTAGAGCTCTTGCTGAGGATCTTCCCATATTTTATCAAAGGACTGTAGAGAGTATTAGATATGGAGTTGATGGGGTTATGGTTTATGCAGGTGGGCAGGAGTTTCGTGGGGATATGGTTCTTTGTACTGTACCACTAGGTGTGCTCAAGAAAGGAACAATTCAGTTTGTACCTGAACTTCCACAACGGAAGAAAGATGCCATAGAGAGATTAGGTTATGGATTGCTAAATAAGGTTGCAATGTTGTTCCCACATAATTTTTGGGGTGGGGAGATTGATACCTTTGGGCATTTGACAGAAGATTCAAGTATGAGAGGTGAGTTCTTTTTGTTTTATAGCTATTCTTCTGTATCAGGAGGCCCACTACTCGTTGCTCTTGTTGCGGGGGATGCTGCAATTAAGTTTGAGACTATGTCTCCTGTGGAATCTGTGAAAAGAGTTTTAGAAATATTGCGGGCTATCTACCATCCGAAAGGGATTGTTGTTCCAGATCCAGTTCAGGCAATCTGTACTCGCTGGGGGAAGGATCGTTTCACACATGGGTCTTACTCTTATGTTGCAGTTGGTTCTTCGGGCGATGATTATGATATTCTTGCTGAGAGTGTAGGGGAGGGGAGAGTTTTCTTTGCAGGAGAGGCAACAAATAAACAGTATCCAGCAACAATGCATGGAGCCTTTTTAAGTGGGATGAGGGAGGCTGCTAACATACAGAGAGTGGCCAAGAAGAGGTCCGCTTCCCTAATTGTTAAAGCAAATAATGATAATGAGGAAAGTGAGCATTTGGATAAATTGTTTGAGACCCCTGACCTGAGGTTTGGGAGCTTTGCTGCTTTGTTTGACCCAAGGTCTAATGATCTTGAATCTCATGCATTGTTAAGGGTCAAATTCCAAGGCGAAAAACTGGACTGTGGTCATCTTTGTCTTTATGGCTTGGTATTGAGAAACCAGGCCATTCAGCTTGGTGAGTTAGATGGAGATGGGAACAGGATGAATATGTTACATCACAATTTTGGGGTGAGATTGGTTGCAAGGAGGGGCTTATGTAATGCTGGGGAGTCTCTTATCACACGTATTAAAGAAGCTAAACTCAAACAAGATGAGGGGGTTTAAAATAAGATGCTACTCAGAAACGTTAGTTCTTTATCGAATTTGAGAAATAGGTAGATTTGGTTAACTTATTAGCTTGGCAATTTTTTTTTATATTGTTTCCATTTGATTCTGGATAAATTGGATGGAGATAGTTTTAAGTCAGTTTTGTGGATAGCACCTCATCTCGAATACTTGCACATTCCCAGGACTAGAGATTTGATTTGAAATTAGAACATGATTGATTTGATTACATAATGCTTACCTTTTTTGTTAAGTTCCTTTTCAGAGCAATATTCTTTGTGCCCTCCACCTCTTGAAATTATATGTTGCTTCAATATTGTGGTAAGTTGTAGGCCAGAAATATTGCCATTTTACTTGTAATTGTAATGTATGATATATGCCTGGATATGGAAAATTTTTTTTTGCTATTTGAAATCTGACAATTGAAAAAAGTTTGTATAGGTTGCTATTCATTGATGGTTGTTAAGAATGACTGAATGAGATAGGTTTGAAGCATTTGTCATGCTTGTTTTCTGACTTGGTGAGTTGCTAACAGATATTTACAGGAGAATCGTTTGGCATATACATATGGGTTTCCCAGAGTTGGGCAAAATATCTCTATTCATTTTTTGTAGGACTAACAATCCAGACCTTATTCTTAAATATATATATATATATATATATATATGGGTTTGCTTTTTTATCATATTCATAAAGCATTTCTGTAAGACTTAGATCTATTTTCAGTTCAGTTCTGCTTCAGGTAAGAATGGTTAAAGTTTTCTATGAGCAGTTGAAGTGAGGCTTGTTCAATTCTTTTATTCACGCTGGGAAAGATCTTAAATCAGCGGATGTAACTTTGGTAGCAACTGTAACGGGGTAATTGTCTATATTGCACCTATCACGAGCACGATGGACAATGTCAGATCATACAATCTTTTTATCTTTTGAGGATTCTCAGCAGCTGAGCTTCGTAACTTGTAAATTTGTTGGGTGATTTTGCAGGCATATTCGAAGCCATTGATATTTATGTTGCCTTTTAAGATGCTGAAGTAGCTCCGAAGGCCAACAATGGATGACACCTGATGTACGGCTAAGTGTTGGTTGGATTGGGCTGCTCTTGGCAAAAGTCCATTCCTGCTACGTTTTGTTCATACTATCACTAACTCATTCACTTGTCTCCAAGAACCGATATAACATTTTAGAGTGAGCTATCTACCTCTCCAACAATATTACCTCCTCAATTCAAGGATAGAATCATATTACATTTTTGTATTCTGACGGCCAAACTACTATAAAAATCCTCGTAATCACAATTTCCTAGCAGCTTCAGAAGTTTTGCCTCGATCACACTTACACATTATTAGAGGAAAAAAGTACAACATTTTCATTGACGCATTGCTGTCTCTCACTACGTATTGCGTGGCCCTTTGATACTGACAACATACAATGACAGCGGAGAGCAGATAACATTACTTAAAGCTTTATAAGGTACCGTTAGCATAGAACCAAAAATAATGTTAACGTTAATAGTAGACAATTAGAAGGTTTCACGTACAAACGTCCAAGTACAGGCAAACCCGAACAAGTGGCCACCCAAACTGGCATTGTGTAAATGGAATCAGCAACATCGAACCGACCATCTGTCCACAAACAGCCTCCTAAGTAACGTAACTTATCCAGGGAAAGTGCACGTTAACGCTGTTACGATGGTGGTGGATCAAGATCAACATAACTAAGCCACATCCATCAACCTCGTTTTATAGTAACGTAAACCCACCAGTCGCAAATCTCGAAGCACCTTCCTCCTTCTACTAGACGCAACTGCCACGTGGTCCCACCTGAAAGCTCCTGCTGGCCCCCCACGCCGACCTTCCTAATTTATCCTCTTTTTAAACCGACATTTTCAGGTCCCACCTAGGACAACTCTTCACGTTCTTCTTACACGTGTCGTTTATTCATTCGGTCGTCTGCTGCACGACCATTCCAGTGTGTCCCCCTGGTATTTTCGACCTTTTACTTTCCCCTTTTTGAATGTTGATTTCCACTCTCTCTTGCTTATACATTCTCTCAAACTCGCTAATTTCCACTCTCTCTTGCTTGTACATTCTCTCAAACTCGCTACTCCCAATTGACACCTCTAATCTTAGACACGTGTTTGATAGAAAAAGCGAGTAAGAAACTTATTTCTTAATCTAAGAATATTTATTGTTTTATTTCATTTGTTTAATGCATACGTCGGTTACAGAACTTATGCTCGATTGGTTGACACTTTGGCTTTATATTTTCTTAATCGCGTTGTATCCGTGTTGTGTGTGATGCTATAAAGGAGCCCTACTCTCACAGAGGAATTCCATTGTGAATAAGCTCATTGCAAGCTCTTTTGTATTTACTACTATTACTTGTCTCAGCGATTTAGTTTGTTGATCTTCTTCGATTAATTAGTCGCTTTTTTGTGAATCTTTGATATAATATTGGTGATATTGTTTTAAGCATGGCTGAAGAGCATAAGCACAAGAGCCATGAGTGCGAGCCCACTGTCGCTGACGAGGGTGCAGTGGAGACCAAGGATCGTGGCTTGTTTGATTTCTTGGGGAAGAAAGAAGAGGAGAAACCCCAAGAGGAGGTGATCGTCGCTGAGTTTGAAGAGAAGGTTCAGGTTTCTGAAACCGAGCCAAAAGTAGAGGAGCCCAAGGTGGAAGAGGAAGAGAAGAAGCCTGGTCTGTTGGAGAAGCTACACCGATCTAGCAGTAGCAGCTCTAGCTCTGTAAGTTTTTATTTAGTTAACATGTAACAAGTTGTAGTTCTTTAAAATAAAAATTATGTATTTATCTCTTTTCAGAATATTGAAGAAACATTTATACCATCAATAGTATTTGGAAAATGGTCATTTTTCCATTTTAACAGTGTTTTAATTCGTTTGTTTTATACTTACAGTCAAGCGATGAGGAGGAAGGTGAAGGAGAAGAGAAGAAGAAAAAGAAGGACAAGAAGGGATTGAAGGATAAGCTGAAGGAGAAGATATCAGGAAAGAAGGAAGAGGAGAAGCACGAAGACACGACCGTCCCTGTTGAAGTGGTAGTCGAAGAAGAACCAGCTCAACCTGAAGAAAAGAAGGGTTTTCTTGATAAAATCAAAGAGAAACTACCTGGGCAGCACAAGAAAGCTGAAGAGGTTCCTCCTCCTCCTCCCGCTACAGTTGAGTGTGCCACAACAGAGGCGCCATCTCATGAAGGAGAGGCAAAGGAAAAGAAGGGTCTTTTGGAGAAAATCAAGGAGAAACTCCCTGGATACCACCCAAAAACTGAAGAGGAGAAAGAGAAAGAGAGTGCTTCCCATTAAGAAGAAAGTTGTGTTTGAAAGAATGTTGATTGATGAGTGGTTTGTTTTGTTCTTTATTTCATGAATGGTTTATTTGATTAATGGTTTCTGTTTATATGTCCTTATATATTGAGTGATGTATCTACTATATTGGCTTCTATATAAGTTTGTTCAGGGTTTTTATAATTACAGTTTTGAGTAAGGATGTTTATTGTTTCCTGCTCTTTTGCGAATTAAGCATTGCCATACGATTGAATTGCTGTAAATGCCTGCTTTTGTGTATTGCCTCGCTGGTGTTGTGCGTGTAATAATGCGCTTGCGTTGCAGCCCCCACACGGTTTTCCTTTTTCCTTTATGAATAATGAACGTTTTTGTTCTTAGCAGCAGTTGATGTTATAACGTTTGGGCTGTGAAAAGTGTGTTGATCGTGATTCGTGAGCCTTCCAGAACACTCCGGATAGCGCTCTTAAATAAATTAAACAGAATCCCACCATTTATGGTCATCCCTCAACCTTTCATGAATAGCCAAGTGTGCGTCTTGATTGCACCTTGAATAGGCAATGATAACGCAAGAGTGTCTGTTCATCTTAAAAGCTGAATGTACAGACTTAACGTACGTGGTGCTCTTTGGATTTTACCGTTTGAACGATTCAAACTCCTGAACAATTTTTTATCCTTAAGAATACTGCAAAAATATAACTAATGCTGCTAGAAGGATTTGTTCAGAAAATCTCAACTCTATTGACTACTACGGTTGATGACTCCCGATCGGCCTCAAACATTTATAAATGGGACAATATCAAACAATTTCTTCGAGATTTACTTTAATTTCAAATGAAAATTTTGTTTGAAATTTTAATCAATTTAATTTTTGATGATTATTCAAAATTATTAATTATTATTTTTTATTAATTAGTATAATAATTAAATAAGAAAAGGTTATTATACTTCTTTTTTGTTACTTTGTCAAATTATTTTTTTATTTATCCCTAAAATTTGTTTCAAATTTAATTATCAAAGTATCCTTTTCTTTTACTTTGTTATTTAAGGAAATATATAAATGGATGATTTTAGATTTAAAGGTCTTAGTTGATTAAAATATCAAAAAAAAATTTAATCTAAAATTAGGTTAAATTTTAAGAGTATTGTTTGATGTTGTCCTGATTTATAAATAAGTACCAACAGTGGATTGGGAAGGAAAGCTGTGGTCCAATATTTGAATGAAGGTAGAGGGACCTTATAGACAAGTAGAAGCTAATTACATTAGGCGAATACTAATGTGTAATGGTAATGGTCACCTACTTTGGTGTAAAAGTTCAATGAGTGATCAAATTGTCAGGAAATTCTTTAATTTTCTACTCTATTTGGGGAGTGGTCACACCAATTAGTCCTTGTCATTGAAGTTTTACATCCTCCGATAATGTGTTTCAATTGCTTTACCTCAACTTTTTGACTCTTGCCCATCGCTCACCGAATTTTTTTTATCCCTTGTCATGCGGCTCCTAGTAAGTCACAATCAACAATATTGACTAATACGGAAGTGCAATCATGAACTTTTGTTTTGCGATAAATAAGCATTTCTACATGTACATTGGTGGAGACTGTTAAGCCGGATTGAAAGGATTCAATAACATATTAGACAAGATCAGAAACCCATCAATTTGCAAATTGCAATAGGATTCTTATCATGTCAAGATAAAGCATTTATTTGAATAGCACTATGATCACATATGATGCTTCATGCCACACTTCAGAGTGTGTCTGTACTCTGCAGGGCATGGAACAACTTAGCCGTTTAAGCAACATAATACCCTTCATAGCAGACAAGGGCACGCCTAGTTGATCGCCATTACGAGGCAACCCAAGAAGAGATTCTCTTGTGCCAACTCAAATCCCTTTGGCAAATAGACAAAACAAGTTAAAAAAACTCCCTCTTTACCAAGAGCTAGCGAATAATCTATTCGCAAAATACTAGGAAACATCAATGTTACAAAAAAATTCAAGAAATTTAAAGTAGCTTTAAATAGAAGTGTATGGCTAATCCATCTTAGTGTGCCGTGGAAAAATGATGGATAGCAAACTAAAGCAACATTTACATCTCCTATCACTCATCATTGCTTTTGGTTTTGTTTTTGCAACAATAAGAGTTGCTCATGGCCAATACTTGATTGGAGTGGGCAGCTACGACATGACAGGCCCAGCTGCTGGGATCAACATGATGGGTTATGCCAACCTCGAGCAAAATAGTGCAGGTGTTCATTTCCGTCTAAGAACTAGGACTTTCATTGTGGCCGAGAGTGCCCAAGGAGCCAGATTCGCATTTGTAAATCTTGACGCGGGTATGGCCTCACAGCTTGTTACTATTAAAGTGATTGAGAGACTCAATTCAAGGTATTAAAATTCATAAATACACACACATACACACAAACACACATATAACATATATATATATCACTACATATCAGCTTGTTAGTTAGATAATGTTTTATGAAATGTGTCATTTCTATTGAAGGTTTGGAAGTTTGTACACTGAAGAGAACGTAGCAATTAGTGGCATCCACACTCATGCCGGGCCTGGGGGTTATTTGCAGTACTTGATTTACTCTATAACTTCCCTGGGGTTCGTCAAACAATCATTTGATGCCATTGTTGACGCAATTGAACAGAGCATTGTTCAGGCTCACAACAACCTAAAGCCTGGTTCAGTTTTCATAAATAAAGGTAATAATAGACTTAATTTTAAGGTGTTTTTTAATCCATTTTTCCACTTTCTTTCGAAGACTAAACGACTTTTATGTATTCGCCTCTTGGTTGAAATGCAGGGAACGTAGAAAATGCGGGAATAAACAGGAGTCCAAGTGCATATCTGCTTAACCCGGCGGAGGAGAGGGCTCGATACCCATCTAACGTAGATAAAGAAATGACGCTTTTGAAATTTGTAGACGAAGCAAGCGGGAAAGCCATAGGAGCTTTCAGTTGGTATGCAACACATGGGACCTCAATGTCCAGAGACAACAAACTCATTAGTGGAGATAACAAGGGTGCTGCTGCTAGGTTCTTTGAGGACTGGTTCACTTCCACGACTAAAACTTCCTCAAAAGCAGTCGGCAATTCTTCTGGCACATCAGGTAAGTATGTCTTAGAATTTAGTATGTGCATGGTTTTTATATTATCTTTTCTTATATCAGTTTGGTTTCTCTGTCATGATATAAACGTGACACGACTACAACACTTCTAATTATGTTAATATTTCTAAAGTCACTTTTAATTATGTGTTGTATTCATATTTATAAGTCGTGACATAAATAATTAAGTAGGTCTTGTTTATGTTGATTGAAATTTGGGGTGTTTACTATAGACCATCTAAAAAATCTGAAAAAAAAGTCAAACATCTCACTAAATATAAAACTAACACTGACTTCTCAAAACTTAACTTCCGTTAATTATACTTAACGATGCTACGGTAAAAACTCAGAATAATACATAAACATCCTATAATATAACCAAAAAGAACAAACTCACCTCTTGAATATAAAATAACATAAAGACTATATTTTTTATAATTGTTTGAAACAAATTAACATTATAGGGGTATTATCGATATTTTATTTATTAAAATAATATAAAATATTCAAAAATTATAAAAATAATACATATACATTTCATATACTAAATAATTTTTGTAAATTTAAAAAATTTATTAAAAAAATTTACTAAATAATTATAAAATAATTTCACTTACTTTAATTATTTAGTTTTTCGTAAATTATTTACTAAAATTTACTTGGTTAATTTGCTAAAATTATTTAATAAATGAAATATATTTTATTATTTAAATTTGCAAAAATTATTTAGTTTTTATGAAATAATTTACTTGTTTAATTTATTAAAATTATTAAAATTTATAAATATTATCTAGAAAATGAAATATATTTTTATTATTTTTTATAAATTCTTATAATATTTTTATTAAGTTTTAAATATTTTATATTAATTTAATAAATAAAATATCGATAATGTCCTAACAATGTTAATTAGTTCCAAAGTATTATAAAAAATGTGGGTTATAGTGAGTGAGATTATTTAGTACTTATTTAGTAAATTTTTTAATAAATTTATAAAAATTATTTAGTATATAAAATATTTATTAATTTTTAAATATTTTATATTACTTTAATAAATAAAATATCGACAATGTCCTYACAGTRCTTATTAGTTTTAAAAGATTATAAAAAATAAAGTCTTTATGTTACCTTATAATTAAGGGATGAGTTTGTTATTTTTTGATATATTATAGAGATATTATATATTTATCTTACGTTTTTATTGTAATACCATTAAATATAATTAATGAAAGTTAAATTTGAGAGGGATATTATTAATTTTATATTCAGTGAGATATTTGACTTTCTCTACTAATTTTTTAGGGCCGAGAGTAAATACACGGTTGGAACTTTATCAATTTGTATCTTGAATACAAAAAGCTACCATGAATTGTCACTTCTAACTACGATCATTTACTATAAACTTATGTCGGGTTTCCATTTGAAATAGAGATTGGAAAGTTGAAGGCAAAAGCGCATACAATCAAAGCCACCGGAGGGCAACCATGCGGTAAAACGACCAGCCAAGGCTTCAAGGTGAGGAAGAACGATGGCTCTTCATTTGTAGGAGCATTTTGCCAATCAAATGTTGGAGATGTAACCCCAAATGTGTTAGGAGCATTTTGCACTGATAGTGGAAAGCCTTGTGACTTCAATCACTCCTCATGCCATGGCAACGACCTGCTTTGCGTGGGCCGCGGTCCAGGGTAATTAAATAATTCATCATCTAATGGGTTTGTACCCTCAAATTAATTTAATTTATCTGAAATTTCTTCAACAGGTACCCAGATGAAATATTAAGCACAAAGATCATAGGAGAAAGGCAATTCCAAAAGGCTGTGGATCTGTTCATGTCTGCTACAGAGAAATTGGGTGGGAAGATTGATTATCGTCATGCTTATATAAACTTCACGAACATTGACGTGCAATTAGATGGAAACAATATAGTCAAGACTTGTCCTGCAGCCCTTGGTCCAGGTTTTGCTGCTGGAACGACAGATGGGCCTGGTGTATTTGGTTTTCAACAAGGTGATACAGAGGTCAGGAAAATATATGTATAAGCAGATGTTCAATCCTAATCTCAACATTTCTGCCTACACTTAAAGAAGAAAAAAAAGGTTAAACATTTTATTTATTATTATTATTATTATTTTTTTTTTTTTTTGGTTTTCCTCAGATCAATAAGTTGTGGAAACAATTGAGGGATTTGCTGAAAAAGCCAAGCCAATATCAGGAAGAGTGCCAAAAGCCCAAGGCTGTTCTGCTTTCTTCAGGCGAAATGTTTGAACCCTATGCGTGGGCGGTAGGAATTTAAGTCTCTCTCTCTTATCACAACAAAATAGGATTGCATATATGTATATCTACAAGAAATTTTACGTTAGCCATTAATTTTGCAGTAAAAAGAAACATTTATACATTAGATACTCTTGTACTGCATGCTTCATGGTGATCAAACAACAAACAACTGTTTCCAAGTTTTGACGTACCCAACTATTCTTTACAGAAATAAAAATTAAGAATAATGTAGATCGATAACAAGATTTAGTAAAAGCACACAGACGCTGACATTCGTTAATATTAAGATGAAACATGTAAGTGTTTTAATGTAATGAATTTTAATTTTTACAAGAAACATTAAATAACGCCATGTTTTGCCTCCCTGACCATGGGGACCTTTATTTTGTTGGGAGCACTGAAGACTTTCTAATTATCATATTCGTGATATGCATGCAGCCAGGAATTCTTCCTATTCAGATGCTGAGGTTGGGAAAACTGGTCATACTTTCTGTCCCAGGCGGTTCGTTTTCTTTTTCTTTGTTGAAATGGCTAATTTTTACCTCGAAGGCTTGATTCTTTTTGTTTTTTGTTTTTTCATTTTTTTCTTGTTTTCTTTCTTAAATTTGTTGGCCTTGGGCAAGCTCTAACTATGGAAATTGCAGAGTTCACAACAATGGCAGGTCGACGACTGAGGGAGGCAGTTAAGGCCACATTGATAAGCAACGGAAATGGGGAATTCGATAACGACACCCACATTGTAATCGCGGGCCTCACAAACACTTACTCGCAGTACATTACAACTTTGGAAGAGTACGAGCATCAACGATATGAGGTACATTACACACCCACAAGTCTATCAACACTCTAACAGTAACTTAACTTCTAGGATTTGACTCCTGAACACAAAAAATCAAAATTTCATATTTCGCGTAAACCTTAATGCATACTTAGATTGTGTTGTTAATAAATATCTACATGTTCAGGCTGCTTCAACGCTCTATGGCCCCCATACATTATCAGCATACATTCAAGAATTCAACAGCTTGGCAAAAGCAATGGCAACAGGAGAAAAGATAACAAAGGGCCCGCCGCCACCAGATCTTTCCTCAATACAAATTAGCCTCGTACTCGACCCAAATGGAGATTTACCTCCTCCGGGAAAAAAGTTTGGTGACATGAAGCAAGACATTGTTCAACCGAAGAAGGGCCCCTTTGAAAAGGGAGATAGAGCAAGTGCCACGTTTTGGAGTGCAAACCCCAGATATGATTTACTTACAGAAGGCACATATGCAGTGGTAGAGATGCTTCAAGAGAACAACAGTTGGGTTCCAGTCTATGATGATGATGATTTCTGCTTGTATTACAAGTGGAGATTGGACAATGAGAGTCTGAGTTATGCTTTGAATAGCTTAGCAGTCATTGAATGGGAAATTCCGAAGGAAGCTAGGTCCGGGGTTTACCGGTTAAGGCATTTTGGGTCATCTAAGAAAACAAAAGACTCTCCAAATAAATACTTTACTGGTGCATCTAGTGCATTTACAGTGGCATAGTCGTCATAGATGCCATTTAACAGGAAATAATATGAAGCTGAAGCTCTTCCTCCGGTGTACTAGATTTTTAGGCACTGCAGGCTGATATAAGAGTTATAACTCGCTTAATTTTCTTTCAAAGATCATCAGTGAAATATTTGTCAGCTGAAAGTGAAGAGTTCTTTGTTTAACCGGCTCAAAGTTTTACAATCTTATAGATTGCATATGGATGAACATGAACTCAAATAAGATGTATAACCACTTTGTCATTTTCGGTATCGTCTCGTGTCATAAAATATTAATTTCAAGACAAATTATGTCCAGCTGACGACTCATTTATTTCAACAAAGATGAAAGAACCTCACATAAAAAAGCTTATGCGTAGCAGCACAGGGAATATGTTGTAAAGCCAAAAATATTTGTTTCATTATATTCATAATTATGAGGGGTTTTACAACTCAAAAGGCTTTCAACAGTTTAAAGAGTTCACAGATAGTTTAACTTATTCAAACATATATTTTACAAGCGATGTGGGATGTTACAATATATATAATCAAATAAGCATCTAATAAAATATCAAACTATCGAGTAAACCTATTTGACACCTCGTTCAACAATTTGATATTTACAAAAATTTTAAAAATAACTTTTTTACACTTTTTCAAATTTCTACGTGATGTGAAACCAAAAGTTAAAAAAGAGATTGATGTAAAGCCGTCAACAATTTCTCATATTATTCTCTAGCAGATATAATTGGTGGATTATTATTGAGTCTCAAAAAGCAGAAGTCTTGCTTTCAAAAGCCTTTTAGTCGTTGTTTCCATGATGTTGGGACCATACATGCATGGAACAGATAGATCGGCCCAAAACACATTCAATCACGGAGGCAAAAATTGAATATTATTACTTGAATCTGTCCCAATATGCCTTTTGGAAAGTATGCAATACGAGAAAAAGACCTTGACGGCTTGACTTGTACATTAATGTAAATGATCTAGTCACTGTGATTCTGAGAAATGATTTGTAGAGCATGGAGGCTCAATTTAAGCTTGGACTAGTTCCTCCATTTTGAAGGTTAACGTTCTCTTTTTAACAACAAAGACCTAATCACGTGAAGATTCCCGTGATGGTTCTCAACAAAGTGGAGTCAAGACAGAGAGAAGATTGAAATGAGGTCCCTCTAAAGCTACTTGATTAAAGACTAAAAGAGGGTCAATGACAATGAATTTCTTACATTCACAGTCTTCTTCAACAATAAATGTATGACAATTTTTCGAATAATCTTAGAATATTCTTCTTCTTTCTATATCTTTTTTTTTTAAGACTAAATTCAACCAAACCCTTTTCTTCTTTGATGTGAGCAGAATTTGAAATTAAGACTTATTGAGAGTTAACTAATTGAACTGGTTACCATATACCCACTGCTTTAATATCTTAATCCACCAAGAAAGCAAGTCTCTCTAATGTGAAATTCACTTTTTTCTGGTGAAAGAATAGAAAAATCAAGTTAGTTTCCACATAAACGGCAGTTGCAGATCTCTAGGAAACCTTTTTCTGCATAAAATAACTCGGAAAAGCAACAGTCTTGGAGTGAAAGATGGTGCAAGGACTTCCCCCAAAAACTAGCCTTGAGAGTTCTTGGAAATTGCACTACTGTCTATCAGTTGCAAGTTCTGAATTAGCCCCTCTGCATTGCAAAGACAACCATTGCAAACAATGTGGCCTTGTGTCAATGAAAAATGCATCTTAGATAATACAAAACGGCCAGTAAAATTTCGAAAAGAATTATGTATTGTGAAACCAAAAGTTTATAGAGATTAATGAAATTAAGACCATCCAAGATTCCTGATAGTATTCCAAATTCCAAAGGATGACTTTTTACGTGGAGAATCTAATTGAAATCATGTAGTGAACAGTAAATACATCCTAAAACACCTTCAATCACGGAGGAAAATATTATTTCTTTGACCGTTACAACATGCCTTTCGGAATTCATGCAACTTTAACGTTGACATAGAATGTGAATTTGAGGTACTGTGCATGATTATAAACCCTGGAGGCAGCAGTTTAAGGTTGGACTAAGTCTTACGTGTAAAAACAACTTTAACTGCAGACTTACATTCACATATATACGAACAACAAATATAGAGATGGTGGAGCAAAGATGACCCGGTAAGGGGGAAAAGGTGAATGAGGTCAAAAAGTTCTTCATTCAAGAGGATCAATGACAATGAGTTCTACATATTTAGCGTGTTCTTGGAAACTACGAGAAAGAAAATGATATTTCTATATGTTCACTTTTCATTTTTGTCTTTTCCGAACTAAAGTACATCATTATTAAGAAAACAGGACTCTCTAATGTGAAATTCACGTAGAGCCTTCAAATGTACAGTTTCAGAAAACCCTTTTCTACGTAAAAATAACTCAGAAAAGCAACAATCCTGGAGTGTAATTCCAAGCTAGACTTTGAGAGTTCGGCTATATTGCATTATCTTGCTTATAAATATCAAGTTCTGAACCAGCCTCTGCATTGTGACATAACAGGTATAAGCGACATGGCCTTGTCAACCTTAAAGAGAGTGCTCTCACCTTTTTCCGTGGTCCTGTTTGTTGTGTTACAGTTTTCGCTTATTGTTGCTTTTGATTCTACTCAAGAATCACAAGCTCTTCTTAAATGGAAAGCCAGCCTTCAAACTTATAGCAACAACTCTCTCCTGCCTTCGTGCAGCCTTTATCCTGTTAACGCCACCAATAATTCTACCCAACTCAAAATCAAAACAACTCCATGCACGTGGTTTGGAATTTCTTGCGATCATGCTGGAAGCGTCCATAAGATTAACCTGACAAGCTTAGGTTTAAAAGGTACGCTTGATGAATTGTCGTTCTCATCATTTCACCATCTTGCATATCTTGATCTTAGCATTAATGAACTCTTTGGTACCATCCCACCTCATATTGGTAACCTTTCCAAACTAAAGTACCTTGATTTGCAAACTAACCAGTTTTCTAAGAAAATACCATCAGAAATTGGCCTCTTAACATATCTTGAGACCCTCCACCTGAATGATAATCAGTTAAATGGCTCAATTCCACAAGAACTAGGCCAGCTAAGTTCCCTTAAAGAACTTACTCTGTATGAGAATCGTTTGGATGGTGCAATTCCTGCTGCATTGGGTAATTTGAGCAACTTAGTTTATTTGTATCTTTTTAATAATTCACTTTCGGGTTCCATTCCTCCAGAGATTGGAAAACTCTCAAATCTGGTTGAACTTTGCATGGATACAAATAGCTTAACTGGTACAATCCCTGTCAGTTTTGGAAATCTAAGAAAGCTAACCCGGTTGTACATGTTCAAGAACCAACTTTCTGGTTCCATACCTTGGGAATTAGGAAATTTGAAATTTCTTACCCACTTAAGCCTTCATACCAATACTCTTTCTGGTTCCATTCCATCCTCATTAAGTGGTTTGGAAAATGTCATTCTTCTTCACTTATACAATAATCAACTTACTGGTCCTATCCCTAAAGAGATAGGAAATTTGAAGTCGCTTTCCTCTCTAGAGTTGAGTCAAAATCAACTTAATGGTTCTGTCCCAATTTCTTTAGGTAATCTGAGTAACTTAAAAACTCTTTATCTTCGTGAAAACAATCTTTCTGGTCCCATTCCTCAAGAAATTGGAAGCTTCATGAAGTTGATTGAACTGGAACTGGACCACAACCAGTTCGCTGGTTCCTTACCCTGTAATATTTGTCGTAGTGGTTCACTTAGGAGGTTCAGTGTAAATGACAACCATTTTGTGGGTCCAATCCCCCAAGACTTGAGAAATTGCACTAGCCTAGAAAGGCTCCTAATGCAAGGAAACCATCTTGTTGGTAATATATCTGAAGATTTTGGTATCTATCCAGACCTGAAACATTTAGATCTCAGCCGTAACAAATTTTATGGTCAAATCTCATCAAAGTGGGGAAAGTGTCCAAAATTAGGCAACCTAAAGATGGCAGAAAATAATATTACAGGCAGCATACCAGCTGAGATTGGAAACTTAACTAAACTAGATAGACTTGATCTTTCATCAAATCATCTAGTTGGAGAGATTCCAAAGGAACTTGGAAACCTGGCTTCCTTAGAAGATCTGATTTTGAATGGGAATCAACTTTCTGGTAGAATACCATTAGAATTTGAGTTACTAACCCAAATTAAGAATCTTGACTTGTCTGCAAACAGGTTGAGCGATTCAATCCCAGAAAATCTAGGGAAATTGTTGAGCATGCATTACTTGAATTTGAGTAATAATCAGTTTAGCCAAGAAATTCCAATTCATTTGGAAAGTCTAGCTCAACTATCAACCCTGGATTTGAGTCATAACTTACTCAGAGGAGGAATACCATCTCAAATCTGCAGTTTGGAGAGCTTAGAGAATCTGAATCTCTCCCACAATAGCCTATCTGGATTCATTCCAAGAGAATTTGTACAAAGGCTTGCCCTATCAAGCATTGACATATCCTATAATGAGTTGGAGGGTCCAGTTCCCAATAGCAAGGCTTTCCGAAATGCTACCTTTGAAGCATTACGAGGGAACAAAGGCTTGTGTGGGAATTTTAGCGGACTGCAACCTTGCAAAGTCCCTGTCCCACCACGCCAAAATGGCTCAGCAAAAGGCTGGGTAATCTTCCTTATAGTTTTGTTCCCTCTCTTAGGAGTACTTGCTATTTCAATAGTAGTGATCCGAATGCTCTTTAGTTTCCAAAGAAGGAAGATTGACTCACAGGACCAAGAAACTGGTATGAGCAATGAAGAGTTCTTTTCGATTTCAATATTTGAAGGAAGAAAGATGTATGAAGAAATTGTAACAGCGACAAAGGATTTTGATGTCAGTTACTGCATTGGGAAGGGTGGTCATGGAAGTGTCTACAAGGCAGAGACATCACCAGGGAGTTTCTTAGCAGTTAAAAAAATTCATTCCACGCAAACTGGTGATATAGCATATCAGAAAGAGTTTTTAACTGAAGTAAGGGCATTAACAGAGATAAGGCATCGTAATATCGTGAAATTTTATGGTTTTTGTTCACATACCCGACATTCATTCTTAGTCTATGAGTACCTGGAAAGGGGTAGCTTGGCCACAATCCTTAGCAATGAAGCATTAGCAACAGAACTAGACTGGAGTAAGAGAATGAATGTCATTACAGGTGTAGCTCATGCCATTTCTTATATCCATCATGACTGCTTCCCACCAATGGTCCACCGGGACATATCGAGCAAGAATATACTGCTTGATTTGGAATACGAAGCTCATGTTTCTGATTTTGGAACTGCTAAGCTGCTTAAACCAGACTCGGCCAATTTGACTCAACTTGCAGGCACTTGCGGATATGTTGCACCAGGTATATAATTCCTTCGCTGTCACCTTTATCAGTTACATTGAACAAGAATGATTCATACATCACAATATATTTCTTTCACTTTGCAGAGCTTGCTTACACAATGAAGGTGACAGAGAAATGTGATGTGTATAGCTTCGGAGTGCTGGCACTTGAAATCATCCAAGGGAAATATCCAGGAGATTTTCTTTCGCACTCCAGTTCATCTGCCACAAAGAACAACGTAGAGCTTGAAAATTTGCTGGATTCAAGGTTGCCATTTCCCTCCCTTGAAGTTCAGGTCAAGCTGAAATCCATCATTGAGGTAGCCTTTTTATGCTTAGATGTGAATCCACGATCTAGACCAACTATGAAGATGGTGTCTCAACTGTTAGGCAACTAATTCTTGTCCTTCCTGGAATCTGTTGGAAGGTTGATCTAGTTTGTATTAAGCTAAACCTACGACACAAGTTTTTGTTCTTTTCTGAATTTCAATTTTGTAATCGTATTATCATTTGGACATTATTTTGACAATTCGTATAATTAACGCTTATTTGAGTTTATCATTGATTATTAATAATTTTATGAAGTGACAAACACAATCGTATTAAATTTTAATCGTGTGCATTCATCTTCGTCCCTGATTTTTCAATCTTTCCAGTGTCGTTTATATTTTGTTTTTGAGTATGTTGCTCTTCTTAAAGGTGAGATTTTCACCTTGACGATGTTTATAACTTGAGGTAATGAAAACTCAATTGATAGACTGAAATTCATGAAAAACCTTTAGAAGGCTCAGTCACCCTAGTGAAATCCTCAACACCCGTACTGCTATGAGCCATGTACGTAGGCTGACTATTTTTTACTATGAAAAAAATCATTAAATCTAATACTTAATTGTTACATCTGAATCATTTGAACTATTTAACTATACTTGCACGCACAATCAATCATAATCACTCTGTATGGTAAATTTCGGCCTGGCACATAATAACTATATTCGCAACCATCCCCCTCTAGGTTTATTTCATTACCAGTAACAACAAAAAAATGGAGAGAACTATCCTAAAACATCAAAGCATGATGAAATTAAACAAATGAACACAACTGAAAATGAACGAACTAGAATTCTGAAATTACACTACAGGACAGAAGGTTGTCTAGAACATTTTGAATATATGCAGTCAGCCCTGTCTGCAAGTTGATTAAGAATTGGCAATAATCTAAGTTAAACATTGTGAAAAACAGAGGTTAAGTCTTATTATGGTACATTGGTTCGTAAAAGAGTACCACAATGTATCATAGTCAAATATTGCATTCTCTAATTTTATACAAGACCAACATGATTGAATGAAGGATGCTATTATCAATACGAGTATCACTAGCAACTACAGTCTAAAGATACATTCCCCAGCCCTCTTTTAAAAGGCTATCATCTGAGTCGTGCAGGATGGAGTCTACGTCCTCCATAATGTAATTTATCATAATCATTTTGGTTAAAATAGAAATAAGTATGAAAAACAATGAGTTGCTCTATAACATCTATGTGATAAATGCTGAGTTACTTTTGGGAGAAGACTCCAAACTGGCTGAAGTGAAACCATAGGCCTAATCCATAGACAAGCAATTAGTTCAGGACTAATGTCCTCCATGGAGTATTTGATGTTGGCCTTGGTAATAAAGAGCACTTTCCCGGCAGAAAATGATGGAAAGCTACTCCCGTGGAGCCCCATACTGGCATTTGACTTCTTCCCCTTCTAAAAGCCTCTCCACAACATCTGAAGGTAGGCCAATCAACTCTAGCGTCTTCTCCCAGACTTTATGAGAAGTCTCAATGTTGTGAGCTTCTTCAGAAGGATTTGCTGGCCGGCAATCTTGAGATATGAATGCACAAACGGGCCAGTCATCTGCTCTCAAACAGTCACAGTACTCTGGTATCTGAGGATCAGTGGCTGCAAAAAGAGTGCTCCTGGAACCTGCATAGATTGTCAAGTCATTACAATTTTAGCCTGTACTTTGTTTCTTTTTAAAGAATACAACTGAAACCCAAAACTGGATATATGCATAGCATTGCAAAGGCATCGTTGTAAACTATTGGGTTATCTTCCAATAAATACACCTTTATTTAACAAAAGGAACCATAACACTCAAAATACCATGCAGTATTCTTGGTAAATCTCCTTTGGAGAACTATTCATGCTTACAAACTACACAGCCTCTGTTCCACCATAATCTATAGATAGTTTTACTGTATACCGAAGGGTTTAACAAGGTTCCACAAGACAAGTATAAGAACACAATGAAGGACAAGAAGAAAGCGCTCATCTCCTTTAGATTCTACATCCATGTTGGGACACTGGATTAAATTGGATTGAGATGGAAGTATTAGATCATATTGGATTGAATGGGATTACATAGTTGATGCAGGATAAATTAGTAAACTAAACTAGGAATTTTTAATTAATTTTACGGATTTGAATAAATTAGAGATTTTGACTTCCTAATTTGGAAGGAATTTTCATTGAAGCCAATTTCCTAATAGTATTCTGTTTTTATTTAGGAAGGTTTTTATTGCTTCTAATTGAGTTTGGATTAGATTATTTCCTAACGTGGATCTAATTCCTAGTTAAATTGGGTCTTAAGGCACTATAGACAAGTGTCATTAGTTGTGTTATTTTTCAGACATAATTATTGATCAATTTTGATCTTTGAATAAAGATTATTTTCTTCCTCAATTTCTTCTATTATGTCTCCCCTTTCCTCTACCTGATTTTTCCCCTTTCTTAATTCTTGATTGAGGAATTCACGTTACTCATTAGTAGTACTCTTAAATTTTGGAAAGTAACTGCAATATACTTGTAAAATATTTTGAAGAGTTTTAATTTTAACATGTATTTACTAGAAGAGATAAATATAGTATTTATGTAACCATCTGAAGGAGTGCAACTTTTCCTTTTTTTTTTAATTTTTTGATAAGAAATACATATATCATCACTTAGAAATCATTAAAAAAAGTTATACAGTAAACCAGTAAAAAGAAAAAAGAAAAAAAGAAAATGCCCATATACCGCAGACATTAATAAGATTACAGCATGTTTTAGTGATAATATGGTGGGCCCCTATTGGTCCCACATAAGTTGTCCAAATGCATTTTAACTCTACCAATCGACCCTATCCCAAGAGTATCCCATATACCAAATGGAGGCTAATAGAACTAAACCTGTGAAAGATATCAAAATGCATTGTTGTCTAATTAACAAATATTGCTTGCCAGAAGAAGTTTCGATGCAAGAGAGAGATTAAAGAGATGCACTGGCATTTGAAAAGACTAACCTTCTTGTGCACTAAAGATAAAATAGGGTATGAGATTATAACCAGCTTGAACAACTTTGGAAAGATCCCTTGCCTGCAATTGAGTAAAGACAAATCGAAAGAGTAAAACTAGATCAATCGGGTTCCAAACGCAAGCCTAAATTAATCACTTAATTAGATATAATTAACGCTGGATATTAAATCATTCATCAAACAGTAACATTATACTTAACTAATATATACACCTTCACACAGAAATTAATATCTTGAAAACATAATAGGAGAGTGAAATAAGAAAGAAAAATAATTAAACAAATTAAATTAGACAACATAACAATGATTTGGTCAATGCCCAGTCAATTCGTATTAAGATTTTATATACTTTTTTTACAAGCAAAGCAGTCCATTTAAATTGATTTCTATCTAATGTACCATTAAGCATTATTTAAAGCCATAAACATTTTGCAAAACAAAAATTCAATTTGCTAGGTAGAATTTATTATATAAATAAATATGATTGTCATAGTATCATTTGAGGGAAAGAGAATCCACGTAGTACTAAAATTCTGGAGATAGAGAGCATGCAAAACTCACTTGATACACTTTTACAAAGATTAAAATCATCCAAAATCTTGTCACCCTCACACCCCTCACCACTCCCATTACTGCTATCATTACCCGTCCAGTCAACAAACTGGTACCACCACCACCCTCTGGATACATCCACCATAACCACAGTAACATTCAAGCACTAGCTGACACCATAAGCATCCCACACCAATAATTGACCACCAAACTTCAACTCCACGACTACCTCACCTCCACTAACCAAACAACTTATTGCTTGCCAGATGCACTACTACCATCCTCACTAAATAAAGCTAACTAAAAACTCAATGTACAAGGCAAAGCCTGATCTTATAATCTGCTTATTTTCTATATATATATATGGCAACTCTATTTGGAAGTATATTACATTCTACCTGTCAAGATAAGAAAAGGAAATTGGTATGCACCAAGAGACTTACAACATTTGTGTGGACAATTCCAGGTGATACACATATTGCATTAATGCCTGCTTCGCCAGGCAATCGTTTTTGGAGAACGCTACTAAACATAATCTGCAAAGCAATCAGAAGGCCATCAGATGGCTAATTCCTCCTCTATAAATTACCAGCTTTTACAAACCAACAGTAAAAGGAGACTACAGCCAATGTCAAGAAAAATGGAAAAAGAGAAATCACAAACTATATATACCAAACATACATTCTTAGTTCAACCTTAAGGGCACAACTTAAGTGGACAAGCTTAGCAGTCACTAAAAGTGTGCATACTATTAAATAAACTATAATTATATTCCAACTTTAACATTTATCCAATTAAATATAAATTTCACTAGCAGAGAAGAAAAGTGAAACAAGAAAAATGGAACTTCAGAAATAAAAGCCAGCAACAGATAAACTGGGTAAAAAACTAATGAAGCGGAGAGAAATTATTAATTTAAGGGATAGAGTAGTTATTCTCTCTAAAGATTCCCTATGTTTTACTTTTCCTGGATAGAAAAGACCTGCAATTTTTATTCATCTACCAAACTGAGCTCACTAAATTCTTTCTTAAAATACAGTTCACTCGATGAGCAGCCTACAAATAAGTCTGCATTAAAGGAACCACAAAAAAATCACATCAAGAGGCAACTTGCCTGCAAATTAATGATATATTCATTTAAGTATTTTGGCATATGACTTCCTAGCTTTTAGCCAAAACAAACCAAATTACATAAAAGTAGCTCAACATGTGTCCAACTGTTAGGTAGGCAGACAAAGGGTGAATAACAAAACTTAGTTCAAATCATACACAAAAAGGATAATCCCTCATCTAACAAATGACCAATACAAAATAGTACCATTGATACTGATATTAATCATGAAAACGTCAAAGAACTAAATGATTCAGGAGATAATATGTAGACATTTAACATATACACAAGCCATGATATTTTCCTTGATCATCTCAATACAGCTGCCAAATATGCTACATTTCTAAATCAAATAAACTGTAAAAGCAATCCTCCAAGTGATGAAACTGTTAAAAGAATTAAAAATTAATTTCTAACTGCACCTGTGCTAGTTTGCTGCTTGTGTATCCCACTAAACTCGAAAATTTTCTCTTGCCAGAAACAACATTCATGTCTTCTGTGTCAACGAAGCCAACATAATGCATCTACACCCACAAAAGGGGACAAACTATTTTTAGGCATACAAAGATAACATTTGGATGGTAAAGACATGAACTAGATTCATATGCAAAATGATCAATCAACCATTACTGCATAACGTAACAGACGTCGCTCTGCTTTCTCCATTCTCTTTTATCGGTAAACAATCAATTGAGAGTGCATACGAGCTCAACCAATATGGAAGTATAGAAGAGAAACCCAATGAAAGAAAGAAGATGATTTCGTTTTTTTTTTTAACAAAAAATCTAAAAAGTGAAAATATTTTGTTTTTTATTATAAATTTATTAAGAAAGCCTCCAAAAAGAAAAAAAGAAAAATAATAAAATTAAAGAGCACCCCAAATCCACAAGTAGACAAGAGAGCACTATCAATATGAAAAAGAGAGTAAAGCTCTAAAATCCAACCTATAAATGAATTTCAAAACACTTGCTGAAACATTAGCAAGAAGGATTCACTAGAATCTCAAAAGCTTTACAGTTCCCTTGAAGCTATAAATTCCAAAACACAACAGAAACTGTTGGGAAGGTATGCCCTCAAATAATTTGTTTGTATGAAATTTTATCTGTTTTATTGTTTATTCATATATAAGAAAGCACATTCATAAGATGGATCGCCCTTCCTAACAAATAATATGATTTATTTTTTAACTCTAGATAACTGAGAATAGTACAGCAGGAGAAAGGTGCTGTCCAGATTAAATGATATGCCACAATGGCCAAGCAGAAAGGGCCTTTCAAGAGCAAAAGATTTTTACTTTCTGACTCTTCCTAGAAAAAATGCATCAATCATGAGATAGGCATATCTTAAGTTTCTTTGAGTCATATCTTTGACATGCCAAAATTCTTGCATAGAAACCTGAAAATAACTCCCCTCAACACCAGATGATGAAATTTAACATCGAAATTTCATTCTTAGTAAGCCTCCAAAGGAGATGGGAAACTAATTTAAGCGTCTTTTCGACTGTAATCAGTTAGTTAGCTAGAAAAGTAAACACAGAAACTATGACCAGGAGATGTTAATGTCCAAAACACCATCAATACCATCATTTCCTCAAAATTCATGGGATAGATATCCAACATTTCATGGCCATTTTCACAATTAGAAAATATTTATTAATGTTAAATGTTGTCCCCAATATCATTTACACTCAACAGACTTGAAATCTAACAGAAACAAATACAAGAGCAAAGAAACATAAAGCATAAAAATATCATGCCCACACCCATATACATATGCATACAAAAAAAAAAAAAACACATGGATAAATTATTAACTTACAATAGAATTAACATTGACAATTCGACTAGGAGAGCCTCTAATAAGGGATGGCAAAAGCAAAATTGAAAGCAATGCTGGAGCCAGGTGATTCACTTGCATGTGTTCTTCATACCCATCCTTCGAAAATTTTTGTGGTTCTAGATACAGCAAGAATCAAAGCATATCAATATACGATACAAAGCCTTGTATAAAAAATGCAACTGGAAGCTAAAGCATCCTCAATACAGCAGCTTAAATGGTTATCTAACAAAAAAATGAAAGATAAAAACAACCCTATTTGATAGAACCTAAAATTGATGGTTATACATAGAAACTGAGCAACAATAACTCAAGGAAACAGACTGTGCGAAAAGGATAACAATAACTAGGCAAAAGTAGACATATAACTGCATTATGGACTAAATAACAAATATAAAACATACAGCAAACAAGAAAGTTCATAAAAGATTATGATTAAAACCCACAAACCATCATAAACGAAACATCAAAATGTACGTAGAGTTACACCAAATTGAAAGGTTAAGAAAGACGTACCTCCAATCGAAAATATTCCTGCATTGTTAATAAGAACATGCAAAGGTCCTAAACGTGCATTCCATGCCTCAGCAAATCTCACAACAGTATCCAGGGAGAGTAGATCAATTTCCATCGCCTTGTGGAGACAAAATATCATGTCAACCTTCCAAACTGAAATGTTAAACTGGATAACAATGTATAATCTAGAAAGTAATAAATTCACTACCCAAAATTGTTAATAGAAATTCCCTTTTCTACAAAAATCTCTTCCGTAGGGTGCATTTAGAACTCACAAGCATTTTGAGTCTATTTTTCAGAATAAACAAAAGCCGTTGATAAGTATTTGATAGGCGCTTATCTAGAAAATCCTTTTTGAATAGAGAGTCGGGTGCAAGTACTACTTGGAGTGCTTTTTGTTAAGTACTTGTCAAGTTCTTATCTACAAAGATCTTTTCGAATCAAAAAAGTACCTGAAGACCTTGAAGCTACATTTTGATAGGTTCTTCTCCAAAAGTCAGTTTTAGATTTTATTCTAAAGCACTTTCCAGAAAAGAAATACCAAATGCACCTCTAGGATGGTTAACAAATGAATGAAGAAAGAAAAACATATAAATAAATATGGTAGTCATCATTCTTTGCTATCTTTCAAGAAAGAGACTTGTTCCATTTGATTGACACATTTTCTACATACAATAAAGCTACAATTATTAACAGTAATTGTTAGGTACCTCAATGTTAAGAGGGAGGCCTCTTCCAGTCCATTCATCCTGCCATTTCTGGATTAATTCCTGAGCTGCTTTCAGGTTTCTCACTGCCATAACAACATGAGCCCCCGATTCAGCCAATTGCCTGCTCAATAAGCATAGACAAGACCATTATTCAGGCACACTTAATAATTTAATTACCCTCTTGCCAGTTATCAAATTCATTATAGTCCTCCTATGAAACTAAACAGTCATCAACTCCTGTAAAATCATTAGAAGACATCACTACAATTTTCATTAGCCTCCCCAAGATTTGACTTAATTACAAATAGACCAGACTGGTTTATAAATTTCAAAATAGTAAATTCTCCTAAAAATTATGAAAAGACTTGTCCTAGAGTTCCGTGAAGGTCTCATTCTCGTTTCTCAAAAGAGTTCAGTCTGTCACTAACTAGGCAAGTTTGTAACCAGGCAAAAGTTTGTGGAAATGAACCGAATTTAAGAAACTAAAAGGTGAAACTGTTGCAAAAGCAGAAAGAATGAAAGTGAAGATTCGGTAACACGATATACCGGGCAATTTCTCGGCCGATACCGCTGGTGGAACCGGTGACAATGCAAGTGAGATCATTAACAGGAGGCAAAGGCAAAGGATTCTGTAAATGACTAGCTAAGATTCTCTGAAACAGCATTTCATGTATTATGTTACACCATCCTCTCATCCACTCTATCCATCCCAACGCCTCCTTCTTCTTGCTCTTCACCTCCGAGGACGAGGAGGAAGGAGAAGAAGACAACGATGTTTCCATCTCCGCCTCTCTTCTTCAAACTTCACGATCTGTCCACCCTCTATATTGCTGCGAGTGCGAGTGTGAAAATGAAGAGCATCATTTAGTGATTTAAAAAAGCCTAAAAGCAACAAAAAGAATAGATGTTGTACACACTACAACCATGATACTAGACTATTACCATTTTACTTGACGGATTATTTCTGGATGGCGCACATTTCATCTGACCCATCAAGCAACAAAGATAGAGATAAAAAATGCAACTGGAAGCTAAAGCATCCTCAATACAGCATCTTAAATGGTCATCTAACAAAAACACGAAAGATAAAAACAATCCTATTGGATAGAACCTAAAATTGATGGTGATACATAGAAACTGAGCAACAATAATTCAAGGAAACAGACTCTGAGGTGAGGATAACAATAACTAAGCAAAAGGAGACATATAACTGCATTATGGATTAAATAACAAATATAAAACATACAGCAAACAAGAAAGTTCATAACAGATTATGAGTAAAACCCACATATCATCATAAGTAAACATCAAAATGTATGTAGAGTTACACCAAATTGCAAGGTTAAGAAAGGCGTACCTCCAATGGAAAATATTCCTGCATTGTTAATAAGAACATGCAAAGTTCCTAAACATGCATTCCACGGCTGAGTAAATCTCACAACAAAAATAATTCATCAAGTAAAATGGTAATAGTCTAGTAGTGTGTATAACATCTATTTTTTTGTCACTTTTAGGCTTTTTCAAATCACTATACGATGCTCTTCATTCTCACACTCGCACTCGCAGCAACAGAGAGAGTGAACGGATCATGAAATTCGAAGAAGAGAGGCGAAGATGGAAACTACGTCATCTTCTTCTCCTTCCTCCTCCTCGTCCTCGAAGGTGAAGAGCAAGAAGAAGGAGGCAATAGGATGGATAATGTGGATAACAGGATGGTGCATGTTACTTCAGAGAATCTTGGCCAATTATTTACAAAATCTTTTGCCTTTGCCTCCTATTAATGATCTCATGTGCATTGTCACAGAATCCACCACCTGTATTGACCGAGAAATCACCCGATATATCATGTTACTGAATCTTCATTTGTTCTTTTTTGGTTTTGCAACAGTTTCACCTTTTAGTTTCATAAATTCAATTCATTTCCTTAAAGTTGTACCTAATTATAGACTTGCCTAGTTAGAGACAGACTGAACTCTTTTGAGAAACGAGAAGAAGACCTCCACAAAACACTAGGAGAGGTCTTTTCATAATTTTTAGGAGAAATTACTATTTTTAAGTTTATAAACCAGACTAATCTATATGTAATTAAGCCAAATCAAATTTTAGTAAGGTCTTCTGATGATTTTAGGGAGGTAATGGTTTTTAAGTTCCTATACTAAATTTGATAACTAGCTAGGGAGGGTAGTTAACTTATGAAGCTTGCCTGAATAATAGTATTGTCTGAGCAAGCAATTGGCCGAATAGGGGGCTCATGTCATTAGTGGAAAATGTGTCAATCAAATTGAACAACTCTCTTTCTTGAAAGATAGTAAAGAATGATGACTACCATGTTTATTTACATAAAGGCATTTATATGTTTTTCTTTCTTCATTTGTTTGTTGACCATCCTAGAGGTGCATTTGGTATTTATTTTGTGGAAAGTGCTTTAGAGTAAAATCTAAAAATGATTTTTGGGGAAGAACCTATCAAAATATGGCTTCAAGGTCTTCAGGTACTTTTTTTATTCGAAAAGGGCTTTGTAGATAAGAACCTGCCAAGTACTTAACAAAAGGCAATCCAAGTGGTTCTTGCACCCGACTCTATTCAAAAAGGGTTTTCTAGATAAGCACCTATCAAATACTTATCAATGGCTTTCGATTATTCCGGAAAAACATTATAAAATAGACTCAAAATGCTTGTCAGTGCCAAATGCACCCTAAGGAAGAGATTTTTGTAGAAAAGGGAATTTCTATTTACAATTTTGGGTAGTGAATGTATTTCTTTCTAGATTATACATTGTTATTCAGTTTAGCATTTCAGTTTGGAAGGTTGACATGTTATTTTGTCTCCTCAAGGCTATGGAACTTTATCTACTCTCCCTGGATTCTGTTGTGAGACTTGCAGAGACGTGGAATTCACGTTTAGGACCTTTGCATGTTCTTATTAACAATTAAGGAATATTTTCCATTGGATAGACGTCTTTCTTAACCTTTAAATTTGGTCGACACACAACTACCACGCTACTAGACTATTACCATTTTTCTTGATGGATTATTTTCAAAAGGCCCACAAAGTTTTCAAAGATAACTAGAAACACCAAAACTTTACGAAGCTTAAAGGGGTAAAAACGTCTTTTTCATGTAAAATATCTTACAATAATAATGAGCAATGATCAATATAATGATCCAATCATTCAATACATAATAAAATGAGAAAGATTTGGTATATCTATCTTCCATATTTGATAATTAAGACAGGTTAAAAATCTTTCAATACTAATTTATGATATCACATATTAAATTTATGTAAAAGTTACAGCTTAATCAAATTTTTTATTAATGCAAAGCACCAAATCAACAAACTAATTTGATTTTTTAAAGGTAGTGTACATTTTCTTCATCTCGAATTATATTAAGAATTTAAATAGGTATATAAATATCTTAAATTCCTTTGTTTTTGTCAAATGATCTAATATAATACATAGAGTAGTTTAGGTGCTGCATAGTACATAGATCACCAGCCAAGGTTGTATAAAATAACCAAACATGACCCAGAAGCTTGCCAAGTTTTTCTTCTTTTTACTCTAGTGACTGCCATTAATATGAAATAAATATATTCATCCGACCCATGAAGTTCTTTGTAGCATTTTAGAGTTTGCTCAACTTGTCTAACAAAAACTTATGCAATAAATTGCAAACCTGACCCGTAATCAAACTGACTCAATATAGAACTTAACAAAATGCTATTGTCAAACATATAAGATATAAACTGATCAATAAAACTTTTTCATCTGAATTCCACAACAAACCAAAAATGATATTGTCAAACATATTGTTTAGCTTTGCTTTACTTCACAAAATGCTTCATTCGATTCCACATTTCACAATGCTGGCCGCTCTCTTTAAATAGGCCAGAAAATACTCAATGCGATTAGGCATTACTGATATGCAAATACAGGACTTGCTACAGAACTTTTAAAACAATTTGTGTCAACAAGGATTAATTAAATTGCATAACTTGTATTAAAGGCACATGAGAAATAGAGAAAACATGAACTATTATAAAAATTAACTTATGCCCACTAGTAGAAGCAAACAACATACTCTCAAGTACAGCTAGAAGTTATCAGATCATAGAAGATAGAAAAATGAGTTTGCACGCCAACAAACAAGATCCAGAAAATAAAGAGTACCTGGTTGAGATTGAGCGGCTGCGGAGATGGTGATGGCGATACGACAGGGAGGGGCTGCAGGCGGAGGGCAAAGGCAGAGCAAAGAAAGAAGCTTAGGGAATTAGGGTTTCTGATAAAAAATTGATATTGATATTTATATTCATATCCAGCGCGGTAAACTAATAAACTAACCTTGGCAAGCAAAAGAGAATCCAAGGCAGCGCTCCAATTTCTAGGATTTCAATGTCGAAATTTCCAATTCAGTACATTGACATTCTTTTGTCTTAAACTGCAATAACACCAATAAGACACTTTACTTTACCTTTAAGCGGACACATTGCAACAATGCACTTATTTCCGCCAAACACAGGTTCTGCAGCATCTAAGGTATGTACATTCATTAGCCTATTCAAATTTGGAGCCATCTGATACCTCAGAGTGGACATAAATATCATAACTACAATCCCATATCCCAATATATATACTGCATTGGCATAATTATCTCCAGCGGCGTCTATAAAGTTTAGAATCTTGCCTAGCGCGGCTGAAGCCTGAACATGCGACCCTCTCTCTCTCTCACAAGTTCCTACTTGACGGAGTTAGTAGCAATAAAGAGAAACACAGAATTGAACTTTACCATATGAGATCATCACACCTAGCACTATGTCGAATGATACAACTACCATGCTTTTGAACCCCACCCCCCC
>JANLJB010005028.1:0-14342 GCA_026212285.1 Bursera cuneata
CAGCTTGCTGATATTTTTACTAAACCTTTAAGCAGCTTACTTTTTCATAATGCTCTCCGCAAGATGAACATTCTGAATATCCATGTTCATCTTGAGGGGGGCTGTTGGAATATAGCGTCACAAGTAGAGCAGCTGGAGCTAAAATCAGCTACTGCAAAGCAACAACAGCTGGAGCAGAAATCAGCAACTACACAGCAAACAGCA
Organism: Bursera cuneata; assembly: GCA_026212285.1. Taxonomy (NCBI): domain Eukaryota; kingdom Viridiplantae; phylum Streptophyta; class Magnoliopsida; order Sapindales; family Burseraceae; genus Bursera; species Bursera cuneata. The sequence continues at coordinate 205 of JANLJB010005028.1, forward strand.
GATTAAGAACAAGCAAGTTGCAGGAGCAGAGGAGGGAAAAACTGTTATGATCTGTTATGAATAATCAGTTACAAGTTTGTTACGCGTAAGTCAATTAGTTAGATAAATTAGTTAGTTTGTTTGATTAGTTGATTAGTTAGTTAAGAGCAAGTTGTATCAGTCTATATAAATACCTCTCATTACTGTAACTTTTTTCAATGAAAATCATTCCTTCAACTTTAGCCTTGCATCTCTTCTTTTCTCTGCAGTTCTCTGCAACTCTGAAGCTTTGACATTATGTAGCAGTGGAACCTGGGTCGTAGCGACCTAGAGTGTTAGGTGTCATAGCTATCTGGGCAATAAGCTCCGCCCATGGTGGCTACGAGCTAAGCAGAAAGGTCTAGGTCGCGGCTTGGAGAATGGGCACTGCAGCTTTTGGGTTCAGGTAAAAAATCTCCATATCGTCAACTTGGTTATGGCTTTTTGTAGTATCAGGCAAGTGGTCTAAAAAGGACATAAGATCAATTGGAAAGCTATGTGGATGTAAGGGAGCATGAGATTGGGAAAGTAATACGAGCTATAAATGAGTTGCAACGCTTTATTGTGCCTTTTGAGGCGGCATCTTCCCCTCCTTAAAAGACTTTCTACGCCACCTCTTTTATGGGGTAAATACATAGACACCTCCTAGGTTTAAAGTAAGTAACAAACTCACCCATATTATTCATAAAGCAATATAAACACCTCTATAATTGGAAAACATAGGATCATGACATGTAAAAATAGGGGTCTTAATGTTACTTAAAATATCAAAATGAGGGTCTTTATGTTATTTTATGAATAATAAGAATGAATTTGTACTTAGACTAAATCTCAGGGGTGTCTATTATTTACCCCTCTTTTATGGCAACACCCTTGCAGTCGCAAAAGATACAGTATTTTTTTAAAAATAATGTTGTTTTAAAATTATAATTTTACTCCTGATTTTAATTTATTAAAAATTACCATTTCACTCTTGATCTTAAATTGTTTTAAAGATGATATTTTTGCTTAGTCATAGATTTAAAATGACAATTTTCCCTGATTTTTTATAAGTTTACCATTTCATCCATAATTTTAGTTTTACTAAGTATTATTATTTTACCCTTAATCATATATTTAAGGAGATCTTTAAACAATCATTAGTATTAAATTCTTCCAATAATATGAAATAATCACATTTCAATTAATTATAAATATAATTCATTCAATATAAAACTGTAATTAAAATACATCGTCAATATAATCCATAAATTTAGAAGAAAAAAAAATAATTCAAACTCTGTACAATAAAAAATAAAGGATACAAGCTTCCATCATATTCTTTACAAGCCAACATTGTAGGTGCATACTTGATTTTAGGTGCCTACGGAAAGCATCAACACCTATCAATAAAAACACAAAAATTATAAATTACATTACGTTATAAATTTTTCATAATAATCATATAAATAATAATAAAATAAAAAAACTCTAAAACTATTTTTTCCTTGAATTGACTTATCTACCATCATTAAAAAAAGAATAACACAATAGACTTTTATAGAATTATTTTTAAATATAACATAAACTTTCTTTTTAATTATTTAGTTAATATTTTAATCGTACAAGCGATCAGCTTTTAATAAGTTAATTTATTTATTTATTATTTAAAATGTTTCAAATCATTTAAACTTTTAGATTATATATCTTACTAAATATTTATAAAAATTCTACCATATGGTTTAGTTATTAACAATCTTACTAACCATTAATTATTTACTAATAATAAAATATATCAACTACCCACTTGTAGGAATTCCAAATTTTGAACATTGTAAATTGAGATAATATCACTAATTACCCTTAAGGTTTGACTTAATTTCAAACAGAATTAAGTTTGTTCATTCAATTAAAAGATCCCTAATATTACCCAAAATCGTTCATTCCATATCAAAATACAATTTTACCCTTCTACTATACGATTAATATATATTATTAAAAATCATAATTTTAAATTTAAATTTGCATATCATAATACCCAAATCGATTAGAAACCTAAACCCTAATTTCCTATCTTTAAAATCAAATGTTTCGTGTTGTGGGTTTGGATTGGAGAGGAGATTCGGTGAAGGAACTGGATGGGTTTTGAGTTGTTTTCAGAAAGCAGTATGGATATATGATAAAAATTCACTTATACCTTGGTCCAGAAGAGTTAGAATTGGCAGGGTGGGTGCAAGAAAACAAACAAATCGACAGGTGGATCGAGACCTAGAAGAGTGACACGACCTATGAACTCAGCTCACTGTCGTCATTCTTGTTGGTTTTTGCACTACTTGGTCCAGTAGCGACAAGCCATGGCTTAGACTCGACTTGGGGAGATGGTGCCCGCTTGACGCTCTATGATAACCATACTATTTGTAAGGCCACTCACATTGAATCATCATCTCAGGGTAATAGAAGCCGATAAATTCCATTCAAGGTTGTGTTGCCGTTTTATAACTGTGTAGGTGAGATTTGCATGCATGATATGTTACGTTTACTAAAACCAACCCTACAATTGACTTATTTCATTATTTTATAGTTCTTTATTTGGGGGGCAAAATGTGTAAGTGAATCTACTTTCTAAAGGTTTAAGGTCAACATTTGATGATAATAATGTAATTTTATATTTATTCACTATTTTATTGTTAGTTTCAAATGTTAAAGTTGTTTGAGGGTATTTAAGTCTTTACCTGTTTGATACTGTATTAACTGTTAAGTTAGATAAACAGTAGTTATCTTTTAGGGGTTCTTTTTGAGTAGGATGTTTACAGTTTCTAAAAATTCTTTGGGGGGCTTAAATATCCTTTTTGTTTAACAGAAGGAAAAATAGACAAAGAGGGGAGGGTTGCAGAACGCAAATACCATACATGACTTCACTTCATAGAGTAAGATATCAATTGTTAAAAGACCACCTGATACACAATACAGCTTAGCATTATAGCTTGAAATCTGCACATGTTTGATAATTAGAGAAATTAAAATGATTCCATGAAATTGATAATAACATCCTATTGTGCACAACATAACTGGATTCAAAATATAAAAATGAAAATTTAGCACTGACAATTGATATTGTCAAAGGACTGACTACAAATTGCCAGAAAGGTCTCCCATCATTCACATATCTGCAATAAGTTTAGAAATCATCACATCAACACTCAGGTGGCAGGAAAAAACTTCAGGATATTATAAAAAGAAGTGCAAAGTTTGGCAGTTGGAAGTGCAATATAAGAGGTTTGCATTTACTATTATACCCAAATTGATTCTACCTCACATCAGATTCTTTCAACTCATTCTTAGGCAAATGGATTGAGTACATACATCAGTGAATTCGTCAACACTATCCATAAAACAACATTTTACACTCAATGAGCAAGGGAGAGGTCGAGGGATTTCTAGGTTTAAAATAAAAAAAGCAAACAAACAAACCTACTTTGAATATACTCATGCTAATGCACTATCAATTTTCATTTCACAATTCACCAAAACAGGCTTCATTTCCAGATTCCAACAGGATAGCTAAGAAAATATTTCAATGGAGCTAAGCAAATAGTGTAACAGGAAGGATACCTAATGAATTGTCAATCAGGGTTAGGTGCCTAGGATAAAAAGAAAAAATCAGGCAGATACTACTTATCCAACTTTATGATGCTTAGATTGGTTAAAGACTTATAGTTGAAAATGTCTCAAGAATCAAGGATCATATGCAGCCTTGGATGAAAAGGTTAGGCCACTGAAAAATTTGGTGCTTTCTTGTGCCTGAATTTATTTGACACCCTAGACATTATTCCTGCACATATCAATAAATCAGGATTCCCCTGAGGATTTCCTTTTTTTCTTCAGTTACTGCCTGACTTTCTGATGCTGTTTTCATTTAAACAGAGTCATTTATGAATATACTACGAAGATATATGAATAACAACTCATATGAAGCTATTAATTAAGCGAAAACAAAGTTAGTCTAAAAGGGAAATGCGATGCGAAAGTAGTGGTATTATGCCTGAGACGAGATCAGACCCAGGGCTGTTCATAAGCCCTTCTGTATCTTTTCAATATCTCATCCTCTGTGTACTCCACTCCATACTCTTTTCCAATCTCTTTATATATCTACAAACAAAGCAGTTGCATTAGTATTATATTATATTTGAAAAGAGAGAAATTGGAAATTGGAAAGAAAAGATACCAAAAGAGTATGGTTACGCGTCAATTTAGCACCACCAAAAAAAAAAAAAAAAAGGGACCTTTCCAAGATGAGAAAGTTAGTAGCTCACAATCAAACGCTACCGGACAATTTTCTATCCATCTCAGTATTCACTTCTACCAAATCTCTACGTAGGCAAAGATTAATGGCTCCAGAGAATTTCATCAAGGGATAAGTGTTCTGCAATCCTACAAAACATAGCTCAGATGCTAGTAATAGTCATGTGCTGACTTTGTTTTCCCTTTCTCTCTCTATGCTGGAGACAGTCAAGATTCAATATATTTAGAAACCATCTTGTTTGCCTGGTTTCCATCAATCTGTACTTTATATGTCACTGAAAAGATTGAAAGAGATTCATTACAATGCTATAGACCTCAAAATCGAATTGCAGCTTTCACCTTCAATTTTGCAGTTATAGACCGAGCTCTTTTCTTGAAATCTTCTACCATTTTGCATAACAAACTGTGTCAAAAAGGAAAAATACAAGAAGCCTTAATGAAAAAGTAAAAGATGCATACCACACAATTCTAACCAAGTTGAATTCATTATTAAGAGAATTTATCTTGTTTGTTACGTCACAACAGTACAACATTTTGAATTTCTGGATACCAGGTTCTGGGAGCATAAAAGAGAAACAGAGACAATTCAATGCAAATACACAATATGTTAACTACATCTCATTGATAATAGAAATTCATGATAAATGAAAAAATTCAAAACAGTTATTTTGAAATGAAAAGTGCCTGCTTAGCTCACAAAGTCTCCTGGTGGGTTAACAGACAAAAATTAAAGAAATTTTTTTACTCCACCAAGTACGATGGGTAGGAAGGAAAAGGGTGGACCAGTGGAATGAAAACATGCATAGTGGCAATGACACCTATATTATTGATTCAAAAGCTTAGTAATTTAAGAAAGCCAATAGTAAAGGCCTATGTTTAATTCAGTTCTGCCTATCAAAGAAAATAAGCCACTTATGAGCATTTGCCCAATAAACATATTAAAGCCACAACTCTAATAGTGTAATTAAACATATCCACTAATTGATACATAAAAGATACATAAATCGATCCTGGACTTCACTAATGAGTTTGAGATCCCTCTGAAACCGAAACTCTGGCCTATATCTTCCCAACCCAGCCTAGCTTGTAAGCATGACAAATAATTTGAAGATAAACTAATCACCAGGTTCAATAATCAAATAAAGATATGCTTTGAAAATCCTATTCCTTTCATATTCCAATAGTTAAAGAAAATTTAGTGGATAAGGAGCCATCTTTAACTCAGAGAGAAAGTTGAACTAAAAGGCTAACCATTCTATAAACAATTAAATTCCTTAAATCAACAGCCACAATGAACGATAAACCTCTTCTTGTAATTCCTTAAATGCAAACAAAGCTCTAACGGAGGCTAAGTCAGGATCCTTAAGAATTGTGTCAAATTTCAAGTTATACTATATCTCAAAAAAGTGCGTAGACAATCAATAGCTTTCTTTCCTTCTTTTCCTCAAAATAAAAACGAACATTAAAATCCCTATTCTAGGCAACTATGAAGCTATGAGATCGATTGATTGCAATTCAAATCCCTAATAATTGAATTCTAAAACCTAATTATCAAAGCATAATCCAAGCAAGATTGTTTATTAAATCCCAACAATTGAAATGAAAGCCCTAAAAATAAAAAATAAAATCGAATTAAATTTTAGCTAACCATGGGTCACATGATGTACAAAGACGAGAGATCGATGGTGGTAACAGCATCATCGAAGAGGAGGTGGTGGTGGTTGTGTCGTTGGCTGAACGAATGCAGGTGGTCATGGCATCATCTGATTTTAAGCGCATCAGACAGGAGAGAGAAAGTGACCTCAACATGGTGGATTCTTGATTTATAAACAGAGCAGTTAACTTTATTTGTAACATTTATGGCTGCATGCTATCACTGCCGCAATGCTTCAATGATGCCGTATTGTTTCAATCATTGCTCGCTGCTTTCAGATACAGCCGTGGATGGATGCCACAGATGGACACCTTTTCTATATTGAACTGAATGCTAGCAGAAAACATTAGATTCTGACAATTGGGAGCTTGCACATGGAAGTTACAACAAGACCAACCATCATCTGAGCCCTGACCTTTACATAGCATGATATCCATATAGAATTGTGAATTAAGACACAGATCCATGCATCAATTACTCCATCAGTAACTTCACGGCGAAAAATGGAGACACACTATTAAATTCCAGACGGCAAGCATGTCTTCCACACACATGTAGGTTGGACAAAGAAGAGTCTAGGCCCGGTGAATCAGTCGAGCATACACTCAAACTGAATATATATGTAGATGTTCACTTCTGGTGCCACAATGGAAACAGAAAGAAAACCATCAGCATGGTCATCATAATGGTAGCTGAAGATAGCATCAACAGCATAAATAACTGAAACTTTGTAATCCAAGTTCCAAATCAAGGGCTATTCCTACACACTGAAATAATAGGAAACCAGACACCATACAATATTGCATGTGCTGACACTTCTTGCACAAAGCCTTGTGCCTTCATTAGATTTCCAAGGTTGCTATGTGCATCTACTGTATGCCAATCAAAAAGATAAGCCATCATGGATTTTCATAGAAATACAATCATTTTCAAGTCTTGTTAAATCTGATGCCGGGTTTTGGTTAAAAAATATAAACTTTAAGCTAAAACTTTTCTACCCACGAAATAATTGTCATCCTCCACATAAAATACTGCAATCCATACAAAGATTTCAAATCCAGAAAACTAAAAATCACCATGATGAACTCACACATTTGCAAATGTATTTAAAAAGGAATTAAATTACTATAAAATTTATACACTAGAAAAGAAATTTCAAGTTTTCATCCTCATATTTCATGATACATTTTATTGTTTGTCCCATGCATATCATTTTCCTCCTCAATTATACAGTAGTTGGATATGACCATTGCAATTAAAGAACATTGACTTTCAGTAAAGTGAGATAAATTGAACTAGTTATTCGTGTAAAAAATGTAACAATTAACTAAATGTTGCAGAACTACAAAACCAATAAGCTAGCAAAATTTATAAATGTTCCCAATAACAAGATTTAGCTAACTTTTCATAATGAAGAAGTCACTCACATTCTTGAGCCTAAATGGCATACAGTAAAAGGCACTGTCTTCAACTGCCAATCCACAAGCATCAAACAGACCGCAGAGATACCTCCAACTGCTCTATCTTCTTAGCCAAATCATGCTTCCCACAATTTTTCAACCCATCAGTAACCATGTCAAAGCACCTAGAAATTGGTGTTAACCCCATCTCAGTCATCTCCACCAAATAATTAGCTGCCTCCACAAACTTCCCCCCACGCCCACACATTGTTATCAACATTGTATAAACTGGCCTATTCGGGGGATGCCCCTTAACTTTCATCTCACTAAAGAAACAAAATGCATCGTCAAACTGGCCCCTTCTAAACATCCCCTTAATTATTGGAGCATACAAGCTTGGAAACGGTTTGTGACCATCCTCGACCAAATTATGCAATAGTCTAAAAGCTTCATCAATTTTACCCACCTTCGAAATAGCAGGAATCAATATCTTATATGTATTTATATCCACACATAAACCTAACTTACAAACATTATAATACATATCAATACAGAATTCAACCTCCCCAGATTTACAAATTGTTTCAATTAAAGGATTAAACGTTTCTAAATCCGGCACAAACCCTTGTTTAGTCATTTTATTCACCATCTGCTTTGCTTTCTCTAAATAACCAGCATTTAACAATCCTTGAATCAACAAATCACGACCTCTAACAGGAGGATTGAAACCTTTATCACTCATCTCTTGGAGAAACTCTTGCGCCTCTTTCATTTTCCCAGAAGAACACCAAGCATTCACAAGAACAGCATAAGTCCTTCTATCAGGCACAACCCCTTTCCTTATCATCCTCCTCACCAACGCATACGCTCCATGAAACAACTTCACCTCGCACAAAGCAAACAGCAAGGAGTTATACAAAGCAACAGACTGCTCACAGTTGAAAGCCTGACACTTGTTGAAGACTTCAACAGCATTATCAACCAACCCATGTTTGCCAAATTCCTCTATAATGAAGCAAAGAGTCTCGGGACTGATAGAGAGCTTAAAGGGCTTCATGTGCTCGATGGTTTTCCACATGGACTGGTAGCGTTTGTGATGGGCAAGGGTTCTGATGAGCTGTTCGAATTCGAGGGAAGTGGGGTTGTAGTGGCCACGAGCCCATGTAAAGAAGCGGAGGGACTCGGAGGGGGAGGTGGAGCAGGCGCGGAGGACGCGGTAAACGAGTTCAGAAGTTAAAGAGAGATTGAGTTTAGAGAGAGTGCGTTCAGGGTAGATGTCGTGGCGTACAATGTTGGCAACGTGGTTGATGGCAGCAAAGTAGTCGTCTTTGGAGGGTTTGAAAGTGTTTGTGGTGAGGGTTTTGAGGGAGTAGTTGAGGAGGTTTGGGAATCGATTCTTGAACAGAGAAGCCAGCATTTTTGTGAGTTTCTGAAAAAATAGTAGACATAACGTAAGTTGTGATTGTTGAACTCTAGCGCTTACAGCATATATATATATATATATATATTCAAGTACTTTTGCTTTCCTTTGAAAAATTTAAGATTTAATAATTAGATACATTTTAATTTAATGTAAAAGAAAATTCTTGTTTTAAAATAAATATTTTAATTTGGTAAATTGCACTATTTACTAAAGTCAAAATGATTTTAGTACTACATTAAAAAGTTCCATTCATTTTTTTTAGATTTCAATAATATTTATTCCTTGGCTAATTTTTATATACGGCCTTTTCTGAAATTCACACATCCCTCTTACTAAACTTGAAGGGTTAAAAAAGGAATTTCACAAATAAGTAAAAAAAAAAAAGAAAATAATTACCGTCTGCGCCAAATATTTAAAAAAATGATAATTACAGAAACATGAGAAAAAAAAAACGCAACTGTGAAGAAAAGGATGGAAAGTTTGTTTTGGAGCACCGAGAAATTGAACCTGGAAAAGAACATGTTAGACTTTTCATTTCTGATTATTGAGCAAAGTCACAGAGAAACTAGTAAGCAAAACTAATGGGTTAAAGCAAGAGGGTTTACGTTTCGTCCAAATAAGACTAGTAACAAGTTTAATTTGGAGCCAAGCAATAACATTACATGAATACGAGTACGACCAGCTTAATTTTTGTTCAGTATTTCATTCAGGCATTTCATCGAACACCTTAACAGGCGTCCTTTCCCAGAGAATATAAACTTTACCCGTCGGTGGTGATGATCCACAAAAAAACACTTACGATATCAAAGACAATTGCTGTAAGCAAGTGGAAGAAACAAACTGTTTACTTCTGAGTCGGCTAATATAACCCATCAACGGTAACTCAAGTTATTTAAACTCTGTAAGAAACAACAAAAGAGAGGCTGAAAGAGGCTTACCAGCAGCGACGGAGAAGACCCAAGAGGAGTTATTGACGAGAGAGGGCCGGTTGGTGCTCTGCTATATCAGAAAAATTCTGCAGTTCAACATTTAACGTAGTTATTGTCTATCGAATTCAATATTCAACATTCTATATAATTTATTACTCGATGTATAAAGCTTAATGCACCAAAAAATAAACAAATAATTAAAATTCATTGCATTACCTATCGTTTTGAATTATTATGAAGAAAGAGAATAAAAGAGAAAAATTTAAATAAACTTGAAATAACAATTTTGCTCGCACGCTGTTCTTCAAACCTAAGCCACAACATGCAACAACCATTGTCAATAATCGGAGATGCCACACCACCCTAAACACACAATTTGCCGGCTGTTCATGAGTCCTTAAGCAGCTTGAAGGGGTTTTTTTTTTTTCAAATAAGTTGGGGAATTTGCCAAAATGGCCACATTGGAGAGGTGTCTTTGAAAAATAACCCAGCTCTAATTTTTCTCTTATTCACCTAGCCTCCAAACAGTAAAATTCTTCTTATACCCCCGTTTTACTGTGACTTCATTTTTTTAAAAATCAAATTATTTTAAAACAGTAAACACCTAACGAAGTCTCTCTCTTAGTTCACGAACTCTCTCTCAAACTCCTCACTCTTCACTCACAATCCTCATGAACTCCTCACGTCTCAACGAACGCCGAAGACGAACCAAGAGTAAAGGAACTGACACAAACGATAGATAATCATTGATACTTAAAGTTTTTTTTTTGGAAAAAAAATTTACACTTATTCATGGATGTTGTTGTGGATTGTTTGGACTATGGATGCTTAATCATTATTGATGTTGTTTGGAGTTTATTATTTTGGAAAAAGTATGTTTTTGGATTGTTTGGATGGTCGTTTATAGTAGGAATTCAGAGTGTTGCAGATTGGGTTTTCTAATGGACGGACCGTCATTTTGCTAAAGAAGACGAATCGAAATGAAGGTCCGACAGTTATTTTCAAAATGACGCTTCGAACAGTCATTTTGACAATGACGGTCTGGATAGTCATTTTGAAAATAAAGGTCCGAGAGTCATTTTCCAAAATAAAGGTCCGACAGTCATTTTCCAAAATGAAGATCAGACAGTCATTTGTAAAATAACGGTCCAATAGTTATTTGTAAAATGAAGGTCCAATAATCATTTACAAACTGACGGTCCAATGGTCATTTTATAAAATGACGGTGCAACAGTGATTTATAAAATAAAGGTCTGACAGTCATTCAAAATAAATGTCCAACAGTTATTTTCCAAAATGAAAGTCCGACAATCATTTTTCAAAATGAAGGTCCGACAGTCATTTGTAAAATGAAGGTCTGACAGTCATTTCGATTCATCTTCTTCAGCAAAATAAAGGTCCATCTGTCAGAAAACCCAATCCACAACAACATCCATGAAAAAGTGCAAATTTTTTTTAAAAAAATTAAGTATCAATGGTTATCTATAATCGATTTTAGTTCGTCTACTCTCGGTTCGTCATCGACGTTCGTTGAGATATAAGGAGTTCATGATTGAGGAGTGAGGAGTTTGAGAGAGAGTTTGTAGGGTGAGAGAGAGATGTCGTTTAGTAAGAGAGAGAGAGAGTTCGTGAACTGAGAGAGAGACTTCGTTAGGTGTTTACTATTTTTTTAATTTGATTTTAAAAAAATGAAGTTACAGTAAAAACGAAGGTTTTTACTGTTTTGAGGCTAGGTGAATGAGAGAAACATTTGAGCTGGATTATTTTTCAAAGACCCCCCTCCAAATAGGCCATTTTGGCAAATTCCCCAAATAAGTTCTGATTGTTTCTATTTATTTAGTGCGTGATAAGGAGATCAGTAGGCTTATAAAATAAATAAATAAATAAAAATTTAATGGGACAATGCTTTTAGAATAATAATGTTGAAGCTTTTTTTTTATATGAAATGTCGAAAATGACCCACTTATTTTTCTGTGTTTACTAACAACCCACTTACAAAGTGAATTTGTTGGTTATTTGGGGAATTATAAGATATATATAACTTAGGGGGTGAAATGAAAAATAGCTAATTTCCAAAATCATGTAATTTCCCTAACTAACCTCACCCAATTTGACGAAATTATCCTTGTCTTCTTTGAACTCCCCTTAACCCATTTGGAATTATCGTCTCCAATTTCATCTTCTCTTCATCCCTAAGTCAGACACAATAAAACTCATATACTTTGAAAGCAAATCAAACAGCAAAGAAGTAGATCATTCTGGTTAGTGATCCTTGATTTTTTATTCTTCATTTATATATTAATGCTTATACATGATTGATGAGAATGAGTTTTATAGGTTTATTTGATTTGAGTTTGATATTGTGTTTTGAAATATAAATATATTATATTTGTCTTTGATAGTTGTTGGTGATGTATTTTGGAGTTGATTAGAGTAATTTTTACAATTAGAAGTGTTGAAAAGCTGTTGAAAAATGTAGTTGAGTCGAAGAAGATGATAAAGTAAATAAGGTGCCCAACAGTCTGTTTAAGACTGTGGGTCACAGTCTATCTAAGACTGTGGGAGGGTAATGATTTGGACATCATAATGCATTTTTTCTATTCTTTTCCTATATTTTGGACTCAATAACCTATTAACTTATTTTGACATGTTAACATGAGAGTGGAAAATGCTTTTACATTGTGCAGTAACAGTGGTAGTTGGGAGATACATCCAAATAGTGATGTTAAATATATAAGTGGTGAGATAAAAGGGTTGAGAGTCTCAAAATGATACTAGATTTAATCAGTTGGCAAATTGATTATACAAAACACTTGGCTTTGATCCAAATAAATGTAGTATGATTTTGTCAACGAGATTTCTATATATTAACTTAAAAGCATCACCGATTATACATTTGGTAAATGATGATCATGTTGGTTTCTTCATTGAGTATAATAACAAGAGAAAAAAATTAAATCCAATTATGGTAATAGTGGAGGAAAGGGTTGACAGAATTGATCATTTTATTCTAGTGAAGAAAAAGGTTTCATAGAGCAGAGAAAATTTTGAAAAATTCTATATTTCATTCTGCAAGCGCAAGTAATTAGGTAAATGAATCTATATGTGCAATTACATCATCCTTTTTTATGAAGCAAGATGAGATAACATCTCATATATCTATTGCTCCAGTGAACCCGATATTGAACAAGGATACAAGTAGGTCGCTTGATATGGAAGTGAAAACGGACATTTAACAATGATACAATTAGGTCAACTAATAAGCCCATTAATGTCGTCCTAACTAGCTTAGTGGGTTGTAGAAGATATGCCCTTTGATCATTACAAATATAATGGTCGAATAGAGGACGACCATTTTAGTGACCAATAGGTTGATGAAGATGGACACGTGACCTCCAGTAATGACCATAATCGAAATTTTGTTAACAATGACCTCCCATTTACAAATATAATTCCATCTCAAGTATCTGTCAACAACCTTTATCCTAACACAAGTTTATGTCAAATTATTGGTGAAGAGACGTTTCGATGGTCGTCACCTATTGCGAACGCTAACCCACCAATATGATGTTAGGTTGTACATTAACAACGAATTGCAAATACTGGCTGGTGAGGTGTTTACGAACAAGTTGGAACTTCGTACAAAGTTGGCACTAGTCGCAACCAATAAGAACTTTGAGTTTGTTGTGTCTAAGTCAACAAAACACCGATTAAAGCTGTTTGTTAAGATAAAACTTGTAAATGGAGGATAAAAGCTTTGAGGATTAAGAAAGATGATGATCATGATTATAAATTCTTCCAAGTGAAAAGATATGACTAATGGTACAAATGTGAGAGGATACAACTTCTCACGGATCACAGGCAAGCATTTGCACATTTCATTGGTCAATTCATCAAATATAAATTTGATGATTATTCTTTGATTTATCATCCGAGAGACATTATACGAGATGTCAAAAAAGATTTGGATATTGATATCTTTTATAACAAGACATAGAGGGCTAAAGAGTCTACCTTTACCCAATTATAAGGAGATTTGACTGAGGCATTCGCTTTGTTGTCTCAATATTGTCATATGTTGGAATGTTTGAACCTTATTACAGTGATAGAAATAGCCACATGGTTATTTCTTTTTTATATTATTTGTAAGATATATTAATTAACAATATAAATTTTTATGGTACTATAATAACTTGATTTTAATTATGTCCATTTGACTTTTGCAAGTGTTTTTATAACATATAAAATATAGAACATACATAATATTCAACAACGGCATATATATCGAATGACCAGTTTTAAGATATTCTTAGCTATTAAAAACAAACAACTTAAGACTTATAATCAGATCTAAAAAACTAAAAAACAAATATATCATACAGATACTTGTATTCAGACCTATTCAGATGTAAATCAAATTTCGACCCATTCAG
>JANLJB010005030.1:0-11180 GCA_026212285.1 Bursera cuneata
ATACTTGGACTCACCGAGGACTATAATTAAGACTACCTACACTTGGGTAACACTTTCTAAGATGTAGCAACATACACTTGGGTAGCACTTTCTAAGATGTAGCAAGTAAATTCAGCGCCTCCAACTGTTGATGTTTAACGCACAAATGTAATATGGTCTCGCAGCAAAGAGTAGTAGCAGAAGCTGCAAGTGGTTTAAATCTGACCAACTCTTCCAAGACATCAATCCGGCCTTTCATGGCTGCCAGATGGAGAGGGTTTCTCCCATCCACGTCACGAGCAAGACACATATCAGGATTAACTTCTAACAACGCCCTCACTATGTCAACATGACCTTTCATTGATGCTACGTGAAGAGGTGAAGATTGCCGCGGATCAAGCTCTTCGGCAAGGTCAGGCTTTCTGAGTAAAATCTCCTTGACAAAATCCGCATGTCCAAGAGATGCTGCAACATGCAAAGGGGTCTTATGAGAGAGATGATTCATGTAAGTAAGCCTATCAAGAATCAGTCGATCTTGTTTAAGCAATTCTCGCAAGGTACTTGTATTCCCTTCTAATGCTGCTACATAAAGCTTGCTTTCCTTGCTCTCCATCGTGTGTTAATTTGCTGTGTGGAAGACTTGGTTTACAGCTAGCAAGACCTCTTCCTCTCCTGAATATATATATAGCTATATAAGGGGTCATGTTAGCGTAGTACTACTGTGCACTTTCCCGCGAAGATGACAACAAGTCATGGTCGGCCGGAATCTTTTAAAGGTTGACAGAGATTTATGGGTGCGAGACACCTAGGTGATTGAGATTGATTAAAAGATAAGTTTACCCTTCCATCTGAGAAGATAAAAGGCAAGTTCATCATTCTCTGGTGAAAAGTAAGTTCCAACTTAAAATATTTAAAGTACGTAATCGCTTACTTTTATTAATACACAACCCAAGGTAAGGTTTACTTTAATGAAAAAAAAAAATCTAAAAACAATTGAATCTCATCCATTAGTTGTCGTCATTATTAAAATATTTTGATCAAAATTGTCTGCTTTATTAATTTTTAAACATTCAATTATTAACAATAATAACGTTTTAGATCTTTAGCTTTTTCTTTTTCTTTTCATAATTTGACAAAGACTGCTATTACAAATTTTTCACTCCCTAATTACTTGCAACTCGAACAAAAATATGAATCCATACCACACACCATTTTGGACCAAACGGTCTTGATGCATGCTCAATTTTTAAAAAAATTAACATTGATAAGATTCAAACACTCTAGATCAATAAAATCTTTTAACAATATTACCATTAATCTACAATTCAATTTACATATATTATATAAAAATATATTCTAAATCTATACCAAAATTATTCATTATTTAATTAATATATTCTTTAATTAGATAATTATTTAAGTGAGTATTATTATTTTTAAAATTTTTAATATCATCATTAATTATTTAAAGTTTGAATCACATGCACTATGATTAGGACTTCCATAGAAATATATAGTGTCGTCCTTTTGTTTTCTCTGTTTTAAAGGCTCAACCAATGGACTTGCTCAATATAATTATCACAACATTATGAATTTATCCTTTTTTTAAACAGTACACAGACTTTTCTACCTTATTTTCTCATTATATTAGCATGAGGATGCTATACGTTAGATTTTTAAATCAATTATTTAAATTGCTTGTAAGTATGATCCTTAAACCCTTTTATGTAATCTTTGGTCCTTGATTCAACTCAAAGTCTTTTAGTCATCTCATTTAGTGTTTGAGCCAACTCTACAAGTCTTCCCAAGTGTGGGGCTCATTCGATTTCTATATATTAAAAAGAAATTTTCATACTGCACGAAAATGGTTGGTAAGACACGGTGGGCTATCAAGAATATTACTAATCTAATAACACCAAACATATTCGATTCTTCGTATGACGCCAAACATGAAACAACAAAAATATGATTGTTAGAAAAGAGTAAGTAGAAGTTCCAATTGACAATCAAATCCAGGCCATGTCAAGTGATAATCTGGGATATTTCCTATAATTCCCCAATTTCAGTTCACACGGCAAGTGTCATTTTTCCAAGTCCTAAAAGTTAAGTCAAGCCAATTACGATACGAGCTAGTCAATGTAGGCATTGACTGTCGTGATCGATAAAATGCATCGAGTATCGGGCCTTCTGGCACCTTCTCCTTTATTATCAATAATGCAACGCTTATTGGCCTTTTCCTTTATTATCAATAATGCACCGATTATTGGCCCTACTTGCAATTTTCCTCTACAACAAAGCATACTTCCATAGCCACATCAGTTATCATCAATTTCTTTTTATCTTCTTAATATATATGTGTCAAACAAAAAGAAAATAAATTGTATCATAGATGTCATGAACTTTAATTTAATCATATCATGTACTTTAATGTTATGAGTTTTCGATCTTTTAATATCAATACTGATAAGTTGTAGGGCAATATTATAAGAAATAGATTTATCTCGTAGATTTTTAGTGTTTAATATTCATATTATTTAAGTAATTAGCTTCTATCATATAAAAAAAGATAATTAAATCTAGATGTGAATGTAACATAATTATTGAAAATTAAAGAATTATGTTATTCTCTAAACAATTAGCTTTAAATTAAATCTAATTTTATAACATAAAAATATTTAGTAAAAATATAAGTACTTTATTTCTATTTAAGAAAATAAAAAATTATAATTGTATTATTTAAAATTGGATGTTCTATGTGATATTATTAGTTAATAAGTCCACCCTATTACACATGAGAACAGATAACTTAATACAAGGACGTCGTTGCAGGCACCATGCAGTTATATCTTGGTTAAGCTTGCATAATACAAAGTAATTAGAAACACATTTATTAGATAATTTAATACAACAAATATCTCCTACATAAAGAAAATACCATCTATAATGACCCAAGTAACACAACTTCTACATAGAATACATGGCATTCATCTTATTACAAACAACAAAATCTACGTTAATGCATACCTAGCTAGAAAGCAAATATAACTTTACCACACTTAACGCCCATGATATTCTCAGCATTATTCAAGCTAAAGAGCTGTTATTACCAACAGAGCTCAAACGTTTGCTTTGTCTCTTCTTTCTGACATATTTTATAAGTTTTATTATAAGGCAGATTGCGTGCCTTAGAACAGGGGCGGAGAGTCAAGTGATCCCACTTGATTTTTATTCCTACTTATCTCCTCTGTTTCATATTATCATACTTAGACCCTTCTTGATTATTATTTCTCCTTTGATCTCCCTTCTTAATTTTTATGTTTAACATTTGGCTCTGCTCAACTCTCCGGGCCATAACTTGTGTTTTAAGATTTTTTTTTATAAATCCATTTCTCTTAAAAAATGTTTCACCTCTTTCCTCTTTTTTAAATGATATAATAATTAATTAATATAAATTATTTTTAGTTTACAAAAAAGACGTTATTGCCTTATATAAATAAATTACCTTTTTCCATATGCCTCCACCGCCATCAAACCCAGCATGCGCCCATTTTGCCTCCTTTCTACAAAACACTCATGTTTACGATTGGAATAAGGAAATCTCTATAACTAACAAGTTTGTTTCATAACCCTCCTGTGTTTTGAAAGAAAATGAAAACAGATTCTACTAAGTGTTTGGTTGTCATCAAATTAATTATAATGTTATTTTATTTTTGAAGTTATGATATTCTGTTTGCATGTAGATGACTCATGAGTAAGACATAATGTTTAAAAAGTCATTGTTAAAAAATTATAATATAATAAGTTTCTTCTAAAGTTTATTAAAGCCAAGAATTTTGATATATCGTCTATCGACCCATTTATCATATATGAAAGTCAATAATAAAAAACAATCCTAGAAAAAAATTTAATCATACTGGAAAAAAATGATGAAGCAAAAAAAAAAAAAGATTAAACCTTTTAGAATTAATTTTCTTTTGTTGTTTTGATTTATAACATTTGATTCAATTTATGCCATTTGAACTATATGTAACTTCAATTAATGAATATGAGATTAAACAATAATATACAATTGAAATTAAGGGGCTAATTAACTGAATTTACATATAACTTACTAACAAGTTTAAAGGCTTATAAATCAAGTATTTTTGTGAAATACTATTGATTTTGAGCTATTGTTTAATTTCTTACTGCAATTTAAGTTCATTTATTTAACTTCCATGTTTTAAATTATTATAAAGGTTAGTTTAGTTTATATTGAACATATAATTTATTTGTTGCATTTTTTTATCAAGTAATAATATATTGTTGTTTACTTGTTTTGAAATAGTATGGAGAGATATTTTAAAAGGAAGTCAACAATAATCTCATCATCTCAACAAGAGGAAAATATTGGTGATCTGAGAAAAAATATGGATGTTGATTTGTGAGATCTTCCTATGGATCCTAGTTTATGTCCCCGAATTTTAAATTATTATCCTAATATTTAGATCAAATCCGAACAGTATATTTGAAAAAGGGTTCTTGTCAACCTAAAGGCCATGAGTTTCATTTTAGAGATTTTGGTGGATTCTCAAGAAGATTTGTTGTTTCTTGGTTTGGTGAATTTGATTAATGGTTGAAATATATTATAGTGAAAGACGCAAGATTTTGTCTTTATTATTATCTTTTTAGGTTAGATATTGGTAATAAAGGGGTGGTGATCACTTTGTTGGTCAAAAGTTTTCAAATTGAAAAAGAAAGAAAGATTGAATATTCATATCAGAAGTGCTGCTCATAACCAAGCTCGAAGAATACGTGATTCATTATTGATCAACCTTTGAGCCCTCTAAGTTTTATTCTTGGGTCGGCCCCTGCCTTAGAAGAAGAAGAACAAGAAAGCCAAGCCATACAAACAGCGCTTTTATGAGGGCAGAGGGGAGTCTGTCTGAATATCAAATAATAGATAGGGAGATCAGATATGTGACTGTGAGTGCAGTAATTGCGACCCAAATGGTTGTCATCAAAGCCTAAATAAACACCTTACAATTTAATGATAAATCGCTTACGAGTAATAGTATGATGCTAAGAGAAGCCACAAAGCTTGTGGTGTTAAAGAATAAGAAAAATCAATGTGTGACGGAATTGATAAGCAAATATGGAAATTCCTACCAAGTGTTCATATTAATTTTTTTAGGTAGAACTTGGTAAATTTTCTTGCCACACACTACAGGGAGGGTTCACTCCAAGTTGGAAAGCCATGGTAGCAGTCAGCGATGCTACCACCATCAAAGGCTTCACGCGCGTTTTATCCAACCAATCACCATCCCTTTTACGACAAATCTTTAAGGTTCTAGTCTCTTTGTTGCCAAGTCTATGTGCTGATAACTCAATATCCTTTGTTCTGCAGATTGCTCCAGTGCATCAACAGGTCAAACAATAATATATATATTTTTTAAACATGGAGTGAATTTGAATTTGGACCGTTGCGTCACTATGGCTCTGATACTATGTTAAGTTTGCTATTTTTCTAAAAGTTCAAGCTTATAGGTACGGGCTTAACTTGAATATTTAAGCCTATAATACTTGAGAGTTAAGTCTCAGTCCCATCGTCATACCCACTTTGAAGCCTTTCCGAGCAGATCATCTGGTTAGTTGATGGCAGTTAATGTGAAATCTCTTTATTTGTAACACTAAAAGAAAGTACAAAAATTTTTTGGACCATATTAGCTATTGCACGCAAGTGTGTTCGTTAATTAGCAAAAGACTTTATGTTGGACAGTTACTATTATTTTGTTAGGAAATTAACATGATAACAACAAATAACATAATGAATAAAGGGTTAAGTTATTGGGACTTAGTTTTTTGACTTAATTTTACACACCAGTTACCTATACTTTATCTATACTTAATCCAATGGTTAATAGAATCTAAAAAATAATTATAATAGACATAATTTACATCTAATTATTTCAATTAAAATCTCTTTTACGTCAAACCCAAATTAAACACTCTTTCGTCTTCTTCATCGCAATTAACAAAATCACTGTCATTCCCTCCATTGCTTGAGTCATCGGGGCTGGTAGAGGCGTTAACATGTATAAGCGCAGACACACTCGTAAACAAGGCTGCCGTTCATGTGTATGGGGGCCAAGATGTCGGAGGCATGAGTGGAATGAAAAGGCGAGATGCGCTGCTGATTGGGTCAATGGGAAAAAGTGGCAGGAATACATAGGATGAAAAACTGTTGGTTGCAAATGGGAGGCAACAGAGAGGGCCTGCAATGGCAATGGCGACAAAGCTTTTTTTGCGTCAAAGGGAAAAAAAGAAATGTCGTTCATGAAGGATATCGATGGATGGAAAAGGAATAGAATCCGGAGAAAAATAACGTTCTTCTTTGTGGTACATGAACACAATGAATTTTTTAGGTCTATTTAAGGGAATTTTATGGATATTAGTTTGCAGATTTTAAAAGATAAATATAGTATTCATTGGTTCATCGGTGACACAAGCGGTAGAGGAGACAACAGTGATTCTATTAATTTCGATGAAGAAGACAAAAGAGAGTTTAATTTGGGTTTTGACATGAAATAGATTTAATTGAAATATTTGAGTGTAAATTGAGAAATCCGATTTAGACCCAAAATACACCTAGGGGGGTGAATAGGTGTTTACTGCAGAATTAAAATTAATCTTAATAAACAGAAACACGTTTCAATTAATCAAAAGAGTAATGGACACAAATAACAGTTTAAGAGTCATTTACACAGTCAATAGAAAAATAAGTAAGTGATAGGTTAATCTGAATACCCTGTAAAATGAATAAACCTGTACAGTTCATCACATAAATATTAATTCTCAAGAATTAAACTCAATCACCCTGTCATCATTATTCAACAAAATCTTAAAGAGCAGAATAATAAAATCATCAACACAAGGGATTTGCTGACGAAGAGAAACCTCAACAAGAGGAAAAACTCTCTGGGCTATAGGTCACCACCATGAATCAATCAACTATGAGAAGAATAACTTACAAATAATGGTTCATTCCCGTACAAAACCTTTGCAACTCAGACCAACAATGTACAGATTAAAACACTACCTTCAGACAGCTCTAATCCAGCTCTTCCTTTTGGATTTCTTCTTACAATGACTGCTTCAACACATCAGGATAAACTGCAGCCAAGGACCATACCCTCATTCATGTTGATGCATGGATTTGTCATTTTGAACTCTAGATCCAGGACAATGTGGTTGGAATAAAGTGGACAGGGCACTCACAGCTCTCTCTCAGCTCATAAACCCTCACGGTTACAGCTCAATCAAATACAGAAAATTCTCACTAAAAACTCATTTTCAAAATACAATGTTTAAGCTCAAATAACAATTTAATCTAGGTGAGGAATACTTAAATAGCTAGAAAACTCTAAGATAAACTAAATGTTAAGTTCATAAACTCATTCTAGCTTAAACCCATTTTCGTTGAAAAAGTTTCCAAAAAGATAAACTATGGGTTAAAACAAAATATAAATAAAGGAAAAAGACAATGACCTGTTATGGTTCATCTAGTGTAAATCAAGAAGATATGACAAATAAAGAAAACCTTTTACTCACATCTACTGTCTCTCAAGGAATACTAGAAACCCTAGGAAAATGAGTCACCTCGATTTTTGTGTAAGAGAGACTTAAGTTAGATCAAGAGAAAAACATCTTAATCTAGAGTCTGAACACTGCCACATAATTGTCTAAACAATGGGTGAACAAGATTACCTAGTGGCACAAACTGTAATTTCTTCTAAACTCTCTAGAATGGAATTGATTAATCAACATGAGAGCAGAATAGGTCAATGACATCTCTTGTAATTTCGAGCGAAGTCTCTGACTTAATCTTGATTGACCAACCACATGAACAACATAGACGTGACTTTATGAATCCACATGACATAACTTAACACGAAAATCAACCTAACTCATTACAACTCTATAAACGAAACTTACATTTCTTTTTACAAAACCTTTGGCACAAGATTAGTCAATAACACATTTTCCAACGATCTCCCCCTTTGACAATCTTGTAACAAAACATTGAAAAGGAATTACTAACAAAGTTTTGCCAACCATCAAGGCAAGAACTTTCTATTCTAAGCATACAAAAACAACATAAGCTAACACTAATCACGACTGACACTAACACTGTTCAGATTTCAAACCTGCAAAACAAAATTACTTGGGCAAGAAACGGGTGAAAAGCAGGTGCACATAAAATAAGAATTATATAGAATAAAGCATAGCTGACAGTCCAAAATTAAGTAAGAAAACATTTGAATCGAAAATGTTAAAAATAAGCATGATATGTCACCATCATTATCATGATAAAGTATGAAGTTGCAGAAAGCAAACAACACTCAAACTCCCCCTGAGTGTGACACATCAAAGATAAAAATATTTAAACATTCATCCCAAGAGAAAAATACTCCCCCTGAGTATATCATTAAAAACACAGAATTGTCATAAGTTTTCATAGATAGTCAACCAACACAATACATCCATATTTGTCAAGTTCAACAAACATAACACAACAAACAACCAAATTTTAAAACATCACGAAACTAAGTTTCAACAAAAACAATCAAAATATCCCTAAAAAACAATAACAACAATAGTTTATCACAATTCATCCATCTTATCCATCTTTAAACTTCTCCCCCTTTTTGTTACAAGGATTGTCAAACATCAAGCATCGAAGTTGTTAGAAGGCTCAGCAAGAGTCTGTCTAATCTCAATGAGGTCTGCCTAAAGATTGTTGCAAAGATTGTGTAAGGAAGTCTGAGCAGCAGTAAGTGTATCCAGACGATCTAAAGATTGTGTAAGGAAGTCTGAGCAGCAGTAAGTGTATCCAGACGATCTAATATCACGTTCAACTTAGGCATAATGACAGATTCAGGAATAGAAGGATGGGAAGAAGAAGCAGGGGTGCGGTCAGAAGAGCTCTTAGACTGAGTAGAAGAAGAGGCAGAAGGAGCAGACATCTTCTTAGATGAGGACAGTTTAGCCTGACTTTAAGACAGTGTCACACTGTCAATGGGAGGCGAAGTTTCAGATGATGTTTAGAAGAGGGAACCTGCACACCACAAAATTCTAGTTGCCTATGGATGAGATAACCAAACGGCAAATCATTGTAGAAATAATATGCTCACACAGGTTGATTGGTTCGTTATACAGCAAGGCATGTAGAAATTTGACACACGACTCACTCAAAGTCGCAAAGTGATTAATTGAAAGCATATTAGTACACATGATGTGACTCAAAATCTGTGTTTTAGCATTGAAGGAGGTAGTGGATAAAATTTTACGGTTATAGTGAACATCATGTCCTACAATCTGTTTGACCATTTCATATTTGTCAAAAGGATTATTAAAATAATGATCAGCCTTTGTGACAGGAACAATGGAAAATCCAAAATAGGTAGATAGTAAGACAGACGTAACAGGGATGACTTTGTCACGTATAAAAGTAGAGAAATGAAATTTGTTGGCATCTATATCATGAAAATTAAAGTAAAACTCCTTTACCAGACTCTCATATGGGGGGTCCAGGTTTTGAACAATTGTTGTCCATGATCGATCTTGAAAGATCTTAGGTATAAGAGTGTCAGACAAATTTTTGAGATTGATCTTTCTTTCAAGCAAAATGGGACGATTCTGAAAGGACACTTTGAAAATTACTTCTATCTCTAGTGCAATAAATTTTTCGGAATCAAACATAGTCACTTGAGACTTTCCCTTTCTACCTTGGCCTTTTATCAAGACATCTACAAGGACTCAATATCGACATGTGCAAATCAGTATAACAAGGCTCTATGATAGATTGATAAGTATCACACATGTATCACACAATAAACAGAATCATCAAGACTCAGACCAAAATTGAACATGATTTATTTATTAACACATGTCGATAGATTCAAATTGACCATGATGCTGTCACAAAATGTATTCGACAATCTCCAAAAATATGTGATATTCAACACAAGGTCTTAAAACAAATTCACCCAATTAATAAGCGATTAACAGAGAGCAATCAAATCCTTGAAAAATCAAAATCGCATGCTGTAGCAAAAGAGTAAAACACAACACGCAAGTAGAAATTGGAGCAAGAAAAGAACAGTTCATGCATGCAAAATTACAAAATCGATTTTAATAAACATGAGAAAGTTTAATCAAGAACAAAAATTGATTTGATAAACAGTGAAAATTACTCATGATGATTCACACAGAAAGTGAGACATGTTTTAAAAACACGGTTTAAAACATCATCAAATAAAATACGAAAAAGTGAATCAGGAGACGAACAAGGCATGAAGCACACAAGGCAAAAACAGAATAAAATAAAAGAGATTGAGATCCGAAGTTTACCTTGAGATGAGAATGACAGGTGGGGACAGAGCAAGGAAAACAAAAGTTAAAGCAAGTGGACGAATTAATTAATTACAATGTAAGAGAGAGAACAAATAATAAAAAATCTGCATTGAAAACAGCCACAAGTCAACTGTTCCCTCCTATTTCAAAAATTAAAAATTTTAATTTCCCCCTATTTCGGTCAAAGCCTGTCAAAATGTTAATGACCTTCTGAAAAAGTTATCTAATGTTACTGTGATATGGCAGTGACTCTGCACACACGATGACATCACAAACATTGACCAAGATTGTTTAATCAATCAGTAATGAAAGCACAGGCGTGTTCAATTTTAGGATTCAATGTGACCAATTTTTTTTTTTAATAAACAAGTACAAGATGCATAGAGGCATATTCATAGTCATGAAATTAATTGAATAGAAAATTTATAAATACCAAAACATATTCAACATGAAACTTACATTTCTTTTTACGGAACCTTTGGTATAAGATTAGTCAATAATACATTTCCCAACATAAATGATGTCCACTGTTATTATTTTTTAAAATTCTATTAACCATTGGATTAAGTTTAGATGAATGATGGGTAGTTAGTGTGTAAAATTAAGTCAAAAAATTAAGTCTCAATAGCCTAACCCATGAATAAATAATAGCAACACATTGATTTACCTGAAAAAACCTAACAACGGTAAAGAAAAAAAAAAGATACAAAAGGAGATGGTTAGTTCTCTTAATCTACCCTAACATATATAATGTAAACAGTAAACTATGGCCCATTACAAAAAAAAAAAAAAAAAAAAAAAAAAAA
>JANLJB010005031.1:1448-31999 GCA_026212285.1 Bursera cuneata
TCTATGTATTTACCCCGATTTAAAATAGCCCTAAGGTTGGACTCTTGTGGCTGGTCAGATTGAGAATATGATTAGAGAATAGACATTATATCAGATCCTAACAAAAGCTGCTTCTGTCCTATCCTATATCCCCATTAAACGGCTACTTCACCATTCAAATAACTCACCACTTTACCAAATAGCCCTTCACCCCCACCAAAATATTACAAAACTGCCATTTCCTTGAAGAATTTTAACTTCAATTGTAATTCGTTTTAAAAAATTCTATCAACTGATAATCTCAATTAAATTTTAAAAACATATTATCCATTATTCAAATTTAATGAATTGACCTTAATATCATCTCAAATATACAAGTTATTAATTTATTGCTAACAGATAGTCTATCCAACAAGTTCACATCATCAGTAACCATAGTATAAAGTGTTTTAATAGCAATAATATTTACTTTTAATGGGTTGTTGATGTTATTGTCATCACAAGTAGTTGAATATATGAATAGGACCCATAGCTAAGTTTTCAGGTACTTGCTAATAAAATTTCATACACAATTACTGGAACTATTAAATTTTATGGACGTATATAATATTATAAAGGTATTACAGACGAAAACAAATAAAGTTTTTAATTGTATTTAAACACATTTCACATACAACTAAACGAAAGCCCCATGTATACTCTTGTTTATTATTTAAAAGGTAAATCAATATTATTAATGATTTAGTTTATTTCCAATCATACTTAAACAAAAAGAAAAAAAAAAAAGGAAACTAATTGGAAAATGTGGTAGGTTCCAAATATGGTTGGGTGTTGTGAGCCGTGTGATATTGTCTTCTATGTTAAAATTAACACAAAGCCCCACTAATTGATAAAATGGGTTGGAAAATGTATATGCTCATAAAACTACTCAACTCCCTTCTTAAAAATCATTAATACTCAAAATGTACCGTGATTGAAGATTTGGTTAATACAACAGTAATATTCAGAAATATAAATATTTATGCTGAAAATTCAATTTTATTTTTTACTTCGCCAAATAACATGGTTGGTTTTTTATTTAAATAATTTGAGATCTTTTATATTTACGGTTATTGTTAGCTTACATGTAAATCTTGCGTATGTTAAATGTGAGGAAATGGGTAGGGTAAAACAGTAAATTCCAATGAAGCCACAAAAGTCCACCCAAAGTTTACCGAACCACCGTATATTTTATTAATAATTTGAACGGACGTATCATCTACTCAGTCAGTGAAAGTGAAAGAGAGACGTTAGCATGGCATGTGCCTGTTTAACACTTTCTCTTCGATCTTCAAAATCAAATTTCAAGTCTCTCTCTCTCTCTCTCTCTCTATCTCACAATCACACACACAAACGCACAAAACGAAACCCAAATCAAGAAACGTCTCTTAGCTATTGATATGCTAAGAACTAACTGAGCTGAAACTTTAAGCATTTTTTTTTTTTAATTTTTTTTTTGGCCTTGTTTGTTGTGATATTTTGGAAAAGATGGGAAGTTTGGTGAAGAAGAATGGTAGTGAGACAGTCACTGAGTCAAGCTCTGAGTCAAGAGTGAGTAGTTCGAGTGGGTCAAGCTGTGGAGATTCAACAGAGGAAGTTAAAAAAATCGGGTCTTGTTCACCATCTCTCCTGGGCTGGCCTATAAGGAAAGCTGAAGTGTCTATGAATAGTTTGGTCTGTGATGAAAAGGGAACTGAAGAGAAGACCCACCTCGATGATTTGAAGTTTAAGAAATCGGGTTCGATGACTTCAGGTTGGCTTTTTGGCTTTTGTGTATGTTTGGTTACTGAGAAAAAAATGTGGGAAAAGGATAAAGTTTGAGTTTTTGAGTTTAAAGTTCGTATTTTCCAAGTTGTCTAATAGAACTTTTGGCTCTGTGAGTTATTTCAAAATCTGGTTCTGTTTGGTCACTGCGAAAATACAGGAATAGTACAGAATTTGAAATTTAGTGTCTCAAAAGGTGTTGCACGGTTTCAGAAACAAGTAACAGTAAAAATTCAAAATTTATGATTTCAATTTTCTCTGGAAAAAAAGTAACTTGATTTTTAATTTTTATTTCAACGGTTTATGGTTGGATTTAGGTGATTAATCACATGCATTTAAGTTTTGTTATCTGATTTATTTTTCATTCGACGCATTTTTTATCTTTTTGTTTTCTGTAATCTGATCATTGTTAATTTTTCTTTCTCACTTGGTAAAATTGGAATAGAGATGGAAATGATGAAGGAGAGGTTTGCAAAGTTGCTGCTTGGAGAAGATATGTCAGGGTCTGGTCAAGGTGTTTGCACGGCTTTGGCTATCTCTAATGCAATTACCAATCTCTGTGGTACTCTCTCTGACTCCTTTCTATATCTATTTCTGTTGCAATTACGTTGGTTCTTCATTATTGTAATTTACTATGTTTGATTGTTTGTTTTGATTTTCAGCTACTATCTTTGGCCAACTATGGAGATTAGAACCCTTACCTTCTGAAAAGAAATCCCTGTGGAAAAGAGAGATGGAGTTGCTTCTTAGTGTTAGTGACCACATTGTAGAATTGATACCATCTTGGCAAACATTTCCAGATGGAAGTAAGCTTGAGGTATTGATATTTCTACTCTCGGTTCAATTAAGAATCTTGTTTTATTGTAACTTGTAAGAATCTTAGGAAAAGATAAAGAACTTTTGAATCTCCTACTTTCACTGTTTGATACCTGAATTATAAGAACTCCATTGAATTGATGGCTTTTTGAGGTTTGAGCTTAAGTGGGTTATTGCGCATCTTGTAGGTCATGACTTGCAGACCCAGATCAGATCTATTTATGAATCTCCCAGCTTTGCGTAAACTAGACAACATGCTTCTTGTAAGATTTAACTTTCATTGTTCATATACTTTTCTCTTATCTGATAAGTCATTTTTAATTTGGCATCTGGTTTACTTTTATCACAGGAACTATTGGATAGTTTTGTGGATACAGAATTTTGGTATGTTGATCAAGGGATTATAGCGCCAGATGCAGATGGGTCAGCCTCTTTCCGCAGAACAATTCAGCGGCAAGAAGAGAAGTGGTGGCTGCCTGTACCCCGTGTTCCAGCTGGCGGTCTCTCTGAGAATTCAAGAAAGCAGTTGCATCACACTCGTGAATGCACTAGCCAAATCTTGAAAGCTGCAATGGCCATCAACAGTATAACCCTGACAGAAATGGAAGTGCCTGAGTCATACTTGGAATCTCTCGCAAAGGTTTGAAAATCAACTTTGTACATAATTTATTATTTATAGAAGGAACATTCTCCAAATTTTCAAGATTTTTCCATTATGCTGCATTCTAAAACTAAGTTTTCATATATTTTTTTCTCAGAATGGGAGAGCTTGTCTAGGGGAAGTTATTTACAGGTATATTACATCAGATCAGTTCTCTGCTGACTGCCTTCTTGATTGCCTTGACCTCTCCTCTGAGCATGTTGCTCTTGAGATTGCAAATCGTGTGGAAGCCTCAATCTATGTGTGGCGTCGAAGAGCTCAGTCGAAGCCCCCACTCAATCTAAATCGTTACACTGCAAAATCATCGTGGGAGATGGTGAAAGAATTAATGGTCGATGGAGATAAGAGGGAATTGCTTGCAGAAAGAGCTGAAAGCCTGCTGCTTTGCTTGAAGCAGCGGTTTCCTACCTTAACACAAACTACCTTGGACACCAGCAAAATCCAGTGCAACAAGGTTCAATTTTATTTCTTTGAAGATCCTCTTTTGTACAAAATATAAACTCAACTAAACTTCTTGATTATGAACTTTTCAGGATGTTGGAAAATCTATTCTTGAGAGCTATTCAAGAGTTCTGGAAAGCCTGGCATTTAACATTGTGGCTCGTATTGATGATCTAGTATATGTCGATGACTTGACTAAAAATTCTGACAAATTGTTGTCAGCAACAACAGTAAGCGTAATTGCTCATAAGAAAGGCTCAATCCCATATACAGTGCCTGTCTCACGCACTCCACGTAAATCAGCCTTTACCCCTTCAAGCTTTTCACCTGTACCTCTAATTAGTCCCGCAAAGGGAGAGAGAACTCCTTTCCTACACAACAGCACCAACAACAACAAGCCTAACCGTCGTGGTTTCGGAGTGAGGAGAGTGTTGACCAATTATCTTGGTGTTGACACAAAATCCAAGATATGTGGCAATCCAGCGCAAGAGACATGTGCAGTTGCCACAAAGGGTTCGGATGGTTTGGAGCATCAAAAGAACTCATCATCAGCCCAACGAAGTGGGACAAAGACGTGTCAAAATCCACCCAGATACACGGTCACTTAAGAATTGAGATGTCACATAAGATAGCTTTGGGGGAAAATGAATACATTTGTAGGAGTTAGGATTGTTAATGGTAGAGAACATGTTTATTGTGGAGATTACTGTTGTTTATGAGTTTGAAATATATTGTTTTATCTGCCTTATTGGCTTATAGTAGATTAAAGCAGGTGCTTGTTGACAAATTGTACTTGTATTTGGTTTGTATTTGAGTGACTGAGAGTTGATAGAATATAAATACGAAATTTGTTAATCTATATTTCAACTAAATATCCACTTTTTCTTGGATAAGATTCATTTACAAAAGGTTTAAAAAGGGAAAACTACCTAAAGGGGGGCATTCCGAGAATTGAACTCGGGACCTCTCGCACCCTAAGCGAGAATCATACCACTAGACCAAATGCCCTTTTTGTTTAAAACGCATTAAATAACTATTATAATTAATAATAAATTAAGAATTTCAGAGCAGGAAGAGAAGTTGACATTAGCTGGGGACTGTCTAATCCTGTAATCCATACTCCATATTGCTTCCCATTCATGTTAACTTAACCCTTCCATGTAATGCTAACTTAAGAAAAACAATTTGAGAGTTTTCTTAACGGCATTTTTGTTTAAAATGTTAGAGGAAACTCTACCCCTTTTCCTTTAGTTGTTAACCATTTTAATTTAGAGGTCTAAAATTTTATTGTTACTAAGTCAAGAATCGTAACATATGTGTCAAGAGGTTTGACTTTGATTGAAAAAGTTTAACATCCAAGGATCCTTGGTCATGGCGTTCGAATCTTTGACACCTGCAACCAAGTTTTAACATAAGTGAAAAACTATAACACTAAGGTCAATGACCTTGAGTTTATTTGATATGGGTTGAAGATCTAGGCCTTTAAAAAAAAACAAAAAATTAAGGTAGGTTAAGGATTTAAACTTTTATAATCAAAGATGTTGATACATGTAAGGATTTAGATCCGGGTGAAGGATCTTGACTAACGTCATTTTCTTTATTATTTTACTCTATTATTGATACTTCCTTAATTGATGACTTGACTCCTAAATCTAATAAATTATAAAGAAAAGAATTGAATTTATAAATAATAAATAATAAATAAATATGTGAAATAAATGAATAAATATTATAATTAAAAATAATTACCTGTATATTGTTAAGATGAGTTTGATGTTGTTTTTTACCTCTTCGTATTGAAAAGGGAGAAAACCATCCACTCAACAACAAGGTCGTTGTAGTATAGTGGTGAGTATTCCCGCCTGTCACGCGGGTGACCCGGGTTCGATCCCCGGCAACGGCGAACTTTTGTTTATTAATTTTTATGAACTTTGGATAAACGTGCAGGGGCCCCTATAGTTTTCCTTTCCAAAAAGGACCCCATAATTTTA
This sequence comes from Bursera cuneata, assembly GCA_026212285.1. NCBI lineage: Eukaryota > Viridiplantae > Streptophyta > Magnoliopsida > Sapindales > Burseraceae > Bursera > Bursera cuneata. The sequence continues at coordinate 7,140 of JANLJB010005031.1, forward strand.
CCCTCTTCTACGTAGCTTAGTAGACCCCAGTACTTTTGGATCATATTTTCCCTTGATATTACAGAGCCCCGGATTTCACCCCTTGCTTTGCCTTAGCAGTTTGGGTACATACCCTATACCCCTATAATTTTCCTTTAAAGGACCCCTTATTTTTCCCTCGTCTAAATAGATTACTAGACCCAGTACTTTTGTCCGGAGCCCCCGATTTTACCCCTTGCTTTGCGTTAGTAATTTGGGTACATATTCTATACCCCTATGATTTTCCTACGAAGGACCCCATAATTTTACCCTCTTCTGTATAGATTACGAGACCCCAGTATTTTTTACCATACTTTGCCCTAATATGACAGAACCCCAGATTTTACCCTCTTGCTTTGCCTTAATATAAATGGGCCCCAGTAGATTTGGACCTTACCTTTGCCCTAACACCAAAAGACTCCAACAGATTTTGTTTAACATCTTCCCTAATCCCTGTTGTTAATTTTTGATGGAGTCTAAAGTGCTGAGCTGTCTTAACTTATATAGAGATGACTTTTAGATTGGAAAGAGCGAAGATTCAGTGAAACTTCAATTTTTGTTTGAGTGTTAAAAGACATGTTCACTCAGCTTTTAGTTTAACATCATCCAACTTCTCTATTGTTAGTTTTATCCATTAAATATAAATGTCGATTCATTTTAACTTTACGAGTTTACCCTTTGGGTGAGACCGTGAGAGTGAGGCCTTAAGTTTTTGTTTGTGTTAAGAAAAGGAAGAAGGGAGAGGAAAAAAGATTATATTATCTAGTTTCATATTTTAATTTTGATAAAATTAAAAAAATATTAATTTAAATAATCAATTTATGCTTATTCATTGTATAGATTTATAGATTTTCATTATTTTTGTTTTAATGTAAAAAAAATTATCTTTAACCACAAATAGGGTAAAAATATAATTGTAGAAGTCAAAATGGGTCAACTGGAGGATGTTAACACTGAGGGGGGTGGATGAAATTTTATAAATTTTCACATTTATTTTGATTTTATCTATTTTTCACATTTTTGTGATTTTATGCAGTTTAATGCTGTGGATTGTGAAATTCTTCTTCAAGCGCGTGGCGTGAATTTTCCGGACGATGCTTTGCAGGAAATCTCCAAAGCTACCGAGTGTGTATTTATTTTAATATTTTTTAAATAACACTGGAGTATATACTCAATAGTGACCAATACTGAATTACATAGATACATCTATTATATATTTAAAAAAAAAGAAATTATCATTTCAAAGATAAGTTTATTTATTTTAAATCTTAAATTCTATAATTTCTTTTTTTAATAAATTTTTAAATTTATAATTTCTTTATTTTTATTATTCCAAGATGATATAATCGAAATGGAAAATAATGATGGTATATATGTATAATTATAAATATAAAATTCTACAGTATGAAGCAGAAATTTTTAAAACTTGTGTTTGAGATGTTGAACGTGCCAATGCCCAAAGCTTGCTTGCTTCTCCCGTTCTTCGTGACGAATAAAGCAAAGAACTTTACCAACGGTTGCTCTATTCTTTCTCGTTTCCGTCCAAACCCTATCTCTTGCTCCACCTCTGATCTCCACGCGCCGCCAACCTATCCAAAATGACCACCAGCATCCACATCACGGCCCTCGACGGCCTCGTCAACGTCAACTCACTCTTTACATTGGCCGTCTTCGTCGGCCTGGCTTGGGACCCGCGAGATCCCAACAACTCCCTCATTAGCGACCCTTTATGCAGGCCGGGCCGGGAGATCGCCGAGAACATGATCTCCTACCACGTGTACGCCTTCAGCTCCTTCTTGTTCTCCAGCATCATAGCGTTGAGCATCAAGCAGGCCGTTCGTCTGTTTAATACCTCCCATTTCAGCTCCGATTTCTCGGTTTTTATCAACAAGGGTCTGGTTCGGGTGGGGATGATGGTCTCGAGTGTGGGCACGGTTAGTGGGTGCATCTTTTTGATGTTGGCTTTGATTGATGTCGTTCAGATCAAACTCGGATTGTTGTCGTGCGTCAATACTACTGGGCACAGCATTGCAGCGGTTGTGCCGCTTTTGATCCTGGTCCCTGCGGCATTGCTTATTTATGTTTGTATTGTTTTGTATGCTTTCCTTACAAGCTAGTTATCTTTTGTTGGATGTTTTGTAGTAGTGTTGTTGAAACTTAATGAATGGAGAATGCTTTATCTATTATGGATTTGTTGCAGATATGTGTTGAAAATTTTTGATGGGTTCTTGCCATTCTTAATTTTCATAATTGTTCATGCTTTGATGTGTTTCTATTTGAATATTTTCATGATTTTGATAATGTGTAGCAACAACTAGCCTAGGTTTCGGAGGATGGTCCCCTTGATTCATAAGGTATTTTTTTTTTTGAATAGTAAAATTGCATATGAAGCTGATGCTTTCTTCTATTGGTTAGAGTGGTAAGCTACCAAGGTACTTGGTAGATTTCTGAAATTGTTCCGTGCTAGGCTGGCAGTTGCTTCCCAAAAAAAAAAAAAAAAAAAAAAAAAAGGTTAATTGATATTTTNGCCCAAAAAAAAAAAAAAAAAAAAAAAAAAGGTTCATTGATCTTTTATTTTTAAGGATGGCAAAGTAGTGGGATGGTGGCTGAAGCTTTTCGCAAGCACTGGCTGTTGTTAGCTTAAAATAGTTAAGCGATCTTAGATCTGTATCTAAAGGTGTTTGGTGAAGCAATAAAGAAAGTGACTTTTGTTTTAGTGCTTATTCCACTATGATTTGTGGGTTTGACGTGTAAGCATATTTGAGCTACTTGTTTCCTTATAAATCCTGTCACATTGGGGAGTGCTTGTGCATTCCATTGAGGAAAATGGAGACTCCAACTCCAATGAGGTACACTTGCATTCTTGTGTTGCTGGTGATTCTGGGCATTGCTGGGTTCAATGGAGTTAATGGTGCTGGTGAGTGTGGGAAATCCTCCCCAGACAGAGAAGCTTTTAAGCTGGCTCCTTGTGCAATGGCAGCACAAGATGCAAATGCTCAAGTTTCCAACCAGTGCTGCCTTCAGATAAAGAAACTGGGCCAGAATCCCAGCTGCCTGTGTGCTGTTATGCTGTCAAATACAGCTAAGAATTCTGGTATCAAGCCTGAAATTGCAATAACAATTCCTAAGCGTTGCAACCTTGCTGATCGTCCTGTGGGTTACAAGTGTGGAGGTAAGATGGCATACCGCAATCTTTTTCTAAGCTTTTTATGCGGTTCCTTTTTAAATTTAACCATTTTTATGTTATACTCCCAAACTATTTTTTTCTTCTTGCATTTCCATAAATTGATTCTTGTTTGTTGAAGCTTACACCTTGCCTTGAAGATGAAGACAATCAGTTATGGTGCCTGTGCTCGTAAAAGCTTATCCTTAGCAGTAATTGTGCTCTTATCTTTGTTGCTAGCCCATTCCGCTTGTTAATTGTGTTAACTCGAACTCCAGGCATCTGAATAAAATAAATATTTCTCTTTACTTTTATTTCTTATCTATGTAGCATGTGCTGCTGCTCATTTGAATGACTAGGTTCCGAATTTTGCTTTATAAACCGGACACATAAATTGAGAATCAATTCTTCCAAGTACTGAAAGTGGTGATCATAGATGTTTGTTACGGAATGAAAAACCTGGCTCAAGTACTACACCTTGGTACTAACCAGTGACATGGCAGGTGATCATAGATATTTCTGATTGTTGAATAATATCCCATTCATGAGCGGACTACATTGGCTTTGCCAATATTCTAGTTCATTTTTACTATCTCAAATTGTTCAGTTTAAGTTAAGACTGGAAAACAATTGGGAGACACACTAGTAATATTAGAGAGATTATATATATATATATATTTATATTTATATTCAGTCCATAGGTAAAACATAGTCCATCAACTACAAGGAAAATAGGTTAGTTAACGCAAAAGAGACTTTGTATACAAGATTTTCCACACAGTGATGACATCAAAGTTCCCTTAAATCATCAGCTAATACATGATAATACTTGCTCAAGTTGACTAGTTGGAAAAAAGAACCCATCATATTGCAGCAAGTCCTGGCTGTATTACGCTCAACTACTCTCTTCTAATGTTATTACCATCTTATTTCTATGATATAACGGTTGATCATAGTGTCACCATTCCTGCAAGATAGTCAACAAAAAACATTTCAGTCAGCTGAATGAAGTGGCAGAAAGATGAAGAAGAAAACGATCATGCAGTGATTTCGAATACCTTACTACACATATAGGTGGTGACTTTGCATTGCATGGAGGCAAGGTGTCAGTAATATAGGGAACCTGCAGAAATCAGTATTACATGATTAAACTCTGAATTAAGCGTCAAGCTGTTGAAAACTCACTAACATAGTGAACTCTTATTTATAAAACTCCTCAATACCTTGCCACCAGTTTCCTCTTGAAGCACTGTTAGCATTGTTTCCATTTGGATCATCTTCTTCCCCATCTTTCTTGAACTGGTGGTAACCAAAAAAAAAAAAAAAATTTCAATTTGGTCCTTCGGCTACATTTCGATACTACTAATATATTGTATGTTCTTATAATTGCATGGCTGGTGTCCCGGAAGCAAAATATGACTGCCAATTTGCTATGTATAAACACTTACAACATGTTGAGATTCAGTGTTCTTGGTTCTTGGAGAGTAATTTTCTTGTCCTCCATAGTAGATTGAGGAGCTGAAATAGCAAGGTTCTGCAGATTCATTCTGATAGATGGAACTCTGGTCTTTGCTACTAAAGCGACTGCTCTCAGCCTTGCTACTTTCACCCTGCTTTCTCAGTGACCCCATTATTCCAGTGTGAGAAGAGTCCCTTCCATGTACCTAATCAAATTAGAAAAAAGCAAATTCAGAACATGCATTATAATTTCTCCTTTAGCTCAAAAAAAAAAAAAAAAAAGAATAAAAAATCACCATTTCTATAAGACCACTGAGTGCGATACTGCTTTACCTTAAAAACATTATTTCTCTATTCTTTAATATTATGCTAAAAGCTTATATAAAAAAGCTATGCAAGAAAAAAAATGCTCAACGTTAAGAAAATCTGTAGAGCCTTAAAGGGGGAGTTAAGTTAGACAATCTAAATGCAGCTTTCTGCACATCTTTCCTTATAGAAAAGCACTAAACCCTCCCCTTCCATTATAGTGAATTAGTGACACTCCATGACACAAAAATACTAGATAAAAAGTGGCAAACCAACCCCATAAAAGTATGTCATACAGCTAATTAAGCTGGAAAGAACGCTGGCAGGCAACCCCCAATTTAATATGTTATCTATATAGTTGCTTCTAAATTCATCCAACAATATTCAATTGGACTAACCCCATAACTTTACGGAATATTTGCATCACTTCTTCCCCCTGTTTTTCTTTTTAAAAAAATGAAAAAATGAAGTGGGACGGAGATAATTCTACAAGGGAGAAGGATTCAAGAAGCATTTAGTGAACCAAAAAAAAAAAAATCTTCCTTTCTGACCCAATAAACTTAAAAGGTCTTATCTGAGAAAGATCCACTTGAGGGCATGCGAAAGCTTACTATAAGGGACTAAACCAAGTTCGTTTTGCACATATATAATAAAACTCTTTTCCTTTCTCATTTTTCTTCTCTTAAATATGTAAAAGCAAATAACCGTGACAACATCAACCCAGAAAACAATCCTTTTAACAGCATGCAAAGACCATCAATAGTCCGAACAAACAAAGAATTACCAATAATGATACCACTGAAGTATGGTGGTGATACTTAATCAAAGTCAACACTGAAGTAAAATGCTGTGAATATGGAGTGATTGTGTTTAGAAGAAAATACCGTTGAAGGTGGTGGGAACATAGAGCCCAAGATTGCACTTGTGGAGGATGAAGAAGATGAGGAAGAGTCCTTAGGACCGAAAAGATGATCAAAATTTCTGGATGAGGAAGAACCACCCACTTGCCTTTTGTTTTCCATGTTAGTATTATCACCAAAGCTAAGCTAGCTATCTTTGTCAACTAACGAACAAAACTGCTCTTTGATAGTTTTCTCTTAACGGGCAACGACCTCACTGACTAAAAAGACCCTAAAGAAGAGCAGTGGATAAGATTTGCAGAATAGAGACAAACAGATAACTAGGAGGCAGATATCAGAGAGCACGTGAAGATTGCAGATGTGGAGATATTGTGAAACGGTCTTTGCTATTTATAGACCCCAGAAAGACAGTCTCTTGGATGCTATCCCATGTGGGTTCATTCAATTCCCTCTCTTTCACACATGGGTGCATCACTTGTAAACAAGTGGAAGTGTTGCCAGCTTCAATCCCTCGTAGCCACGCGTCCCCTTGTCTCTTCTTTGGCCTTTGCTTCAATGGTTGGTTTCAATATGGGATTTTTGAAGAGAAGTTTTGAAGAAGGCTCTTAGCTGTTCTAGACTTACAGATCCATGAAGATAAATGGATAAGATTGATTGTTCACTTGTTTGCACAACTTGGGCTCTTGGGATATGCTCTATTTCTAAACACAGTTGACTCCTAACTATTCCTTATCCACTTCTTTGTCTCACCAAAATCAGCCAAGATACCATGCCAAGAAGATTTTACAGCAATCTGCATGCCTTCCAAATCTTTGAAAAATCAGAAACAGAATATATGATTTTGAAGATAGCGATAGTGTGTTTTTGCCATTTTCTTTGAATTTGAGGACTTCCTAAAATGTTTGTTTAATATCAAGTGTAGGTGCATGAATACATCCTTGCTCTGTCCCACGATATTCTGATCCATTATTTCAATATGTTACCATCAAGAGGAGGGCACTAATTACCAAAATTTAAACAAAGTCATTAGAAACAAATTCAAATTAATTGGCAGAAACAACTAGGTATTGTCAATTACTGTACTGATCCCATATATAGTAAAGAAATAAAAGCTTGAACTACAGTGTTGACATAGAAGCTTATTGGGGGGATCTATCAAAATGATCCGGGCAGTCATTGTTCAAGCAATGATGATACGATCGATCAGTATATGCGTGTTGTGGCATTTTCGATAAATCAAATTGAGGCAACATCCGTGCAACATTGATCAACTCAGGGGCTATCGGCTATCCTGGATGGCACATGTGATATTTTAAATGGTTCTAAGTGGATAACGATAACATAAAGCCTAAACTAGGGAAAACCTATTAAATAATTGCCTTAGATAATCTATTATCACAATAGATTATATTTGTTAAGCATTCTAATCTCTAGATAAGGTTCTCAAATTGAAAGAAATAAATTATAAAGAAAAAAAAGATCAATGATGATGAGTACCGGGTCCATATCTTTGGCAATAATTGGATCCAATTGATATTGATGAAGATAGTGGACAAGTAAATGTGCCCCTAATACTTGAAAGTATTATTAATGCGTCTAACCCCACTACTGCCATTGGTGATAAAGCATAATATATATAAATATAAAAGAGCTCTACGTACATATGATTAAATTGTGATGAAGACACTGCTGTTGGAGAAAGTGGTCTCGTGTGACCGCATTCCTCAAGGTTCCTTTGGGAAGCTTGCGAGTGGATAAGTGAACAAGATGATGAAAAATCTTCTTAAATATGACAATTTCATGTGCGAATGTTGAGAATTTTCTAGTGTAGAACTTTTACGTTGAAGTCTACTCTCATGGCATATTCTCTCAATCTTCCTACAATTTTTTCAAGAGGTAAATATATATAAAACTAAAACATCTTATTCCCATCTTCCCCGATACTACTCTTTGTAATCATTTTCATATCTCATGAACCATTTGAGTGAAACACACGTTGTGGATGAATACTTTTTGCCCGACTATTTACTTTTGTGAAAGATTGAAATTTTCCGCAAACAAATTTACATCGAATCTACCCTTTAAACAGTGAAAGGGGAAAATTAGAGTGTAGGTGACGTTTAGTAAAATGTTTCAAAACTCAACTTAGTGATAATATCGAATATAATACCTAAATGTAGGTTTGTCAGAAATTCATTTCTGAAGATTTTCATTGTTCATAACTTCTCAAGTACTTGTGTAAGTTCACTAGGTTAATTTATTGGTGATCTGCAGCTTGGTCTATGTCCTTCTTGAAGCTCTACTTATTAATTAATTATTCTCTAGACTAGACCAAACAAAAGTCAACAAATTACTTCAAAATTTTACGTTTTCTTCAAGTTATATATGGTGATCATTGATCATGGACTTTGATTTCATTAATTTTCTAGAAACCACGTAATAGGGGCTTTGTCACTAGCTACTTGTCAAATTGCAGAAGTTAATTAGAACCAAATATTCCAAATTTTCTGGAATCTAAAGCCAATTTGCCATGTCCATGTAGTTTTTCCATCTTTCTAGATTTAATTTTTCATCACATGTTTATCGTTGGCGACTGAATTAGATTGAAAACGGAAGTCTGGCTAGCTAATTTGGTTGTGTAATCAATGTGTTTGATAAATGTCCCATCTTCGATTTTCTTTTGGACTGATATAATTAGTCATATACACCTTTGCATATTTGTCAACTGTTGAGAACCCAGACGACTCCACGAATATGTGCTCTATCTCGAACATATTAATACGAAAGCATGCAATGAACGACGTGGTTCCTTTCTGTCCACAATTATTGATTGTAATTTAACGTATTAGAAAATCTCCACTTCTTTCACAATAATAAAAGAGAAAAGAACAAACTATGAAAAGGGTTTTTGGTTTATGTGAAATCACGAGGACTCTTATATATCGCCAATCACCTTCTCTCTCGTCGGCAAGGCAAGACTAATATAGGAGTAGTTAATTAATTAATTTGGATACATAAATAACACACACCATTCATTTCATTTTGATGTATATCTTTATAAATATATCATGACTTGAATCTTCAACATCAATTATAATCTCATTGAGTACCTTACCGACCATACCTAGCCAATCTGATATGATCGAAATTCGATAAATTGCTCGAAGTACATGTATATTAAAGCTGATGAATGATCATTCAATGACTAGTAATCTGCGTAGAATTACATATAAATGTGTATATATACCTAGCAAATGGTATAAAATTTTATTATCTGTAAATCAATATAACTGCATCCAAAAGATCAATGATATTTCCAGGGAAGACATTTAAGCTTTTGGCAAGACCATCCCATTGGCTTCTGCATTCACCGCTTGCACCATCACAACACTTGCACACAACTCCAAGGGTGGCAAACGTCTTTGAATACCCTATACATGTATCAATCACAAGCTCAAATTAATCAGTATATAGCAGTTGTTTCATTCACCAGAACATGATCAACGCGCGGAGAAAGACATGAATAAATGCAACGGATAGACACAAACAGATCGTTAGAGAGAAGAAGAGAAAGAAGGAGAGAGCAAGTTTATATGGATGCTTACCAGCTTGGTGATTCAGAAAAAGTGGCCTGCTGGCGGCTTGAACAACACTGCTCCTGCGCGGGCAGTGAAGTACTGCAACCAGCATCAAAACCAAAACAAAAAACTGGAAACGCTTAAGCATAGTCATATTTTAGCAAATAGATATGTCAGAGTTCTGTTCTTGCTTTTGTATATCTGTTTCTGGCAAGTTAAACAAAAAAGAAAAAAAAAATTCTCTGCTCAATTATGTTGCAGGAAAACTTAATTGGTTAGTTCAAATAATTATGGATGGTTAGCTGCCATTTATAGATGAATTGTGGGGATCGATCCTGTAGCCGACGTTTGAATTCTTTTGCACTCCTGAGGGTGGGACCAACGGGAGAAAGTTGAAATCAAGTTTAATTTCTTAATCTGGTCCTCCACCATAAAAATGCTTTCATTTACGTGAATTAATTAATCTTAATTGGATTGTTAATTTTCTACATTTTTGATCCCTTGATACTTCCATACACGTAACTCTAATGAAGATTCGAAAAATTGGGAACAAGTGAAGTGCAGCTTTTAACCAAGAAAGAGAGAGCTATACATGCATGCCCATGACATGTTGTTTTTCATAATTTTCAACTTGGTCACTTGGACGGTTGGACCAATGCTTTTGCTCTTATTGTGTTAAAGCAATAACTCCTCTTTGAATTAATGGAATTACCCATTTCTAAACTTTAATTAAATTACACGACTTTAACATCAAATTTTATAATAAAAAAGAAGTCTCTTTTGAATTTTCATGGCTATAGACTATAGTATAATTAGTATTTACAGTAAGTTTAAACGAAAGTTCTTATGCTGTAAGTCGTTATTAAAACTTGAATTTGTAATTAATTTGTCTTGGAAAATGTTCAGAATTTTCTACCAGTAATGCACTTTGTTATGATTAAATATTATTAATTGTATTACTGTCCAAAGGTTCTGGACACTAGTTTTTGAGAATTTTTCAACACCTATGAGCATGATCTTGCCTTAACGTGCACTTCGGATAATTAAGAAGAACAAATCGGAATTTACAATAATTGGTCACAATGATGCTTTTAGTATGTCATCTCATAATGACTTTCTGATTTACAAAAACATTATAAAATCAATCTAAATCTAAATTCCATGATAATATATATGATGTAACCTAGCTCCCACATTTACACATATTCAAAGAAAGAACAGGGAGAGGTCCTCGCAGTTGAATTACAATTCAACTTTATTTATTTGTAAAGATGTCGATACAATGTCAATATCTTTTTCCAATGTGTTAAAACATTTAGGGCCGTTTGATTTTTGGGAAATCTGTCAAAAATAAAAAATGCCCATTTCTTCTCTCAACTCTCTCTCTAACTCAAACTCTCTTTCTTCTCTCATCAAAAATCCACATCAATTTGTGCTTCTATTCAGTAAATCATCACAAAATCATACCTAATAGATTTGTGCTCCGTTCGCTATTTGAATAGGGAAGAGAGAAGATAAAAGATAAAAGAGAGGTTGTTACGTTTGAAGAGAGAAGAGAGGTGGTTCATGTTCGAGAGAGAGTTGAGAGAAGAAAGAAGGTTTGAGTTAGAGAGAGAGTTGAGAGAAAAAAAGGGGTATTTTGGTTTTTTTGTGTGAGAGTATTATCAAAACATTTTATTTTTCATTTTGACACCCTCCACTTCACTATTTTGGCAAATTTCCCTTTTTTTTTTTCTAATATCTGAATGAGTTTGAATTTGACTGAAATGTGAATAATTATGAATACAAGAATCAGAATAATATATTTGTTTTTCATTTTTTTTAAAGATATAATAATAAGTTTTAAGTTATTTGTTTAATGTATCCTATAAATAATATGAAAAAAAAAATAATGACTAAAGGTTTGAGAATTGCCATTAGAAAGTTAAATTTATTGGGGAGATAAGAGTTATTTTTGATAACCAGGAGGTTCAAACGTGAACCTGGGAGGTTCCTTTGCCACTTGGGCTCCCTTTAGAGTTACTGTAGAGATAACTTGCCATAAAAGAGTTTAGGGAAATAGAATTTAACACATAAAAGGATTTAAAAAATACGAAATAATTAAATTTAATAAGGGTATTTTAGAATAATAAATTAAAGTTTCCATTAAGATGTTTTATCATTAAAATAAATATTATTAATTTTAATTTTTTGTGTTCCAACAAAATTATAGATTTAAACTAAAAAAATAAACGCGTCTAAATGTTTGACAATAAGTTAAAATTCAGACTTCAATAGAAAAACAAAGATCCCTTTAATCTACCTTCTTCCTTTTCTTGGAATGTTCGATGAAAATGAATGTTGCACTCCTTTTACTTTTTTAATTAACATTTCACTAATAGTAATCTTTAGCATTGAATTCAACTTTTCTCTTTTAAACGACAGTTTGACTAGCAAAATTTTGAATCTTGAATTCAACTGTTTTTTCTCTGAAATTACATTGAACGAAAGAGCATATATGTATATAAATCTTATTATATATAATTTTTTTAATCACTAATAAATATTTTTAAAATAACTATTCATGTGATACATCTCTTCTACTCAAGGTTTTGATCTTCCAACAATGTTTTATTTTTATTTTTTATCATTTCTAAAAGTTAAAGTTTAGGTAATTAAAGTGAATGCAGCACCTTATTTGCACAAATGGCGGCCTAGACTTGACTGTTTAATTGATTGAAACAGCAGCCATAAAATACATGCATTTGCATTTGCACATGTTTTACTTAACCAATATGAAGCTCAAAAGTTGAAATGGGACCATTCAATTCTTCGATTTGGTCAATTTAAACAGTGCTGTTTGTCCAGTAAAAGATTTTGGACTTCTTTTAAGGGGATAAAGAGTACACTATTCCAGATTCTAGATTCATGAACAACTGTCTGCATGTTATTTTGGTCAACTAAATTCTGATAATTCTTCTTATCGACATGCCTTTTTTATCACATGTTAACACAAATTTCATGTTAGGTAATGACAGGTGAGAAAACACAGATTTCTTGTTAATGGTAAGTGAGAAAACCAAGAATATCACCCATATTCAAAAAAATGACTATCTGCAGAAAATGAGATGTTTTCCAGTATTCAAAATCCATCCATGATTTCTACAGTGGTTCACATTATCTTTTCAATGGCCATCACTTCAAATTCAAAACAAATTTATTTCAACTAGTTAAGGCCAAAGCAGATAAAGTCATTGCCCTACCCCCTCACATATGGCCAAACCAATTTACAAACAAACATATAATTGGTTTATATGACGGTGATTTGATGTAGACAATAATAACTAATAGTTTATTTTTGATAATGTGTAGTTGTTTTCCAACCGCAAATTGGAATCTCCAGCCTCTCACCATCACCCATTTTTCACTCTCAGTCAATCTTGCCGAGTACGTCGGGCCTTCAGACCAAGTCAATGTACATTGTTTTCTAAAATTATTTTTGCCAGATTTTTTTATGTAATATTTTCAACGTCTATTTGCATAGCTGCAACACAACAATATCAAAATAAATTATCCATTTTACTTGTTGCCATACGTAAACGATGTCATATACATGTAACAAATTGAGAGATTTTAAGAAACATTACCTATAAAGTTACTTGCTATAACATAAGTTAACTTGTTCTACGGTATGCTGGTGAACCCTTTTCCGTTTGCTTGCGAGTACTGATTCATTTCTGGGCTACCTTGTTCCACTTAGATTAGATTGCTCTCAATCGGGGCTGGTGATGACGATAACATCCAGGATCCAGAATTGATAAGATCAAATTGTCTATTTGGACGAACAGCTAGAATACCATCCACTCCTGCATTTCATTTTGATCACGTAGTCACAGCAGTTGTTAAAAGTATGAAAGCAATGAACAGGAATATTCTTAGCCAGAAAATAAAGTCATAAATATGAATGCAAGATGGACAGAAAGGTTAAAAGAAAACAAGAACTTGAGTGAAACATTGACTTATAGTCATACTCTCTAAATTTTTTGCCTCAAAATTAGTGAGTCCGGCTGCAAATGCTGAGAAGACTTTGCCATTGTTGTACACAAGAGATTCAGCAGGCGTGCTACTCCCACATGCATGTCATTCAAAATAACAATTCTAAGGCAGAAAATCCGTTCGATATTTAAATGTTAAAAAGAGAAAATAGATAATTTGTTAGATGACATATTTCGAGAGCCTTCAAAATTTCTGCAATAAAAGTATTTTACATACGTATATCTGATAACTATTGACAACAATTTATGGCATTTTCATGATCCATTAGAAATTACCAGCCCTCAAGAACCTTTCCAAGAATTTGAAGATAAGCAGCATCTACAGAAGGTAGAGAGGGATCCACAAATACTATATAAATCACACACATTGAACAGATTAACCAAGTTATCACAAGATGCTAATAAAGTTGGTGAGAATGAGAACTGTACATGATGATACTGATCAAAATTATTACAGCAATTCTTACCTGTCTTGGCTCCTCGATTACTTGGCACTGGTAATTGGCAAGAAGTGCGAAGGTAATGGCTAATATTGGCAGTAAGCTGGCCATTGTGTTACTACCTGCAGAATGGGGATGTCTTCTCAAGTCACAAGGATAAGTACTCCATAGTTTGTTGCAGGAGTTTGGGGAGGCACTTAATATGCCTTTTTGAAGTTCCATTTTGTGGTTTCTTAATAAATTTGTTGCAGCATTAACAAGGAATAACTATGACTTATTTAGCGTATTTTCTGCAGTTACAATAACTTCTCGAATTCTTTCAGGTTAGCTTTCCCGTTCTGCAATTACCTTCCCCTGCTCCCTTGCCTAAATTATATGTTCTCAATATGTGGGATAATTTCAGTTTGTCCATTTTTAGCTTATATCCTCCACTAAAAGTGTGTATGGAAGTACTTTTGACCTCATTGAAAACGTTTAGAATACTTAATAGGTATAGAAGTAACTGAACTCCACTGTCACAAGATAAAGTTTTATTGCAAAGAAAACACGCTTTTTAATTCATTACAGTAATCAAGAACTTGAATGGCCCTTTAGTTTTTCAATATTTAACACATACATAAATCTAAACAATTATCAGAGAGTATACGCAAGAATGGGGCTCCTAACTTGATGCACGCCGTCATCCCAAACCAAAGAGCCAGTGCTCATGTTCCTGGATGCAGCAACTTTTGCTGTAACTGTCACAACAAAGGATATCTTCTGCCCTATAGATTTGAAAGAAAGGACATTTGGTTTAACTTGGACGTTCAGACCTGGCTGAGTCTTCACAGTTGCCTTGTAAGTGGACACTGCTGATCCGACATTCGTGACAGTTCTATGGAAGAGACGAGTAGTAGGTTTTCCAGGATTGGTTGATACAGCAAAAGAAGGGTAGTTCAGGTCCCATACAGTTCCAGTTTTTGCTCCGGAACAACTGCTGTAGTCCCCACTCACAATTCTAAGATGCTTGGTGCTGTATCCTTGTCCGCACAAAAATTTAACATAATCATCAACTCCAGCATCATATACCAACCCAGGGTTAATGACATTCATAGGATTTAGATGACCGGAACCGTATGCAAACTCTGCATCACTATTATCTTCAATACTCATGGGAGAAGCTACAATGGACATGGAAAGTAGGAGATTAATTACTGTAAATTGTGCACTTACTCTTTCTGTACGCCTAATTGCACTTTCGCTGAGAAGAACAAAATTTATTTTCTAAATTCTCTTAATTTGGTTTCTAAGAAGACTGTAATATCTCAATTAGTATGTCTTGAAGAAGATTAATTCATTCTTAAATTCCAAGTGCACCGGTAGCTTACAGATTACACACATTACCTGTTGTCATTAGAGCAGACTTAATAGCAGCAGGAGACCATGTAGGGTGGTATGACTTAATGTAGGCTGCTATACCAGTTGCATGTGGGCAAGACATGGATGTGCCAGAAATTATATTGTAAGGGGCTCTTCTTTTATCTCCTTCTAATCCCGACACAGTTGTAGCAAGCGACCATGCAGCTACAATATCCACTCCAGGAGCTGTGAGGTCGGGCTGCACAACCCAAGAAGTCAAAATTAAGTAACGATACGGGCAGAAATAAATAGGAGAAAGTTATTTAATTCAATTCATATATACCTTGAGAATATCTATTGTGATGGGGTTAGGTCCCCTTGATGAAAATGTAACTACCGAAGGGGCCAATTCATTCTTCGCTGCAGTACTCTTTAATATTGTAGCTGTTGGATGTCTGGTGATATTTGACAAGAATGCAACTCAGTTAATGCTTTGTAACCATGTGCTGTCACCAGTAGATTGGAATAGAGAAATTCAGTAAAGTACCTCGTTGAGTTCAAGTAGCTTTCAACCTCATTTCCATCATCTAATCCCAAGTAGGAATTAGGTAAGGGAAAGTTGTAGGCCACATCTTCATAACCTACCTCTCGCATTATACTACCAGCTGCTCCGGCAATTGAAGCCCCCTCTCCACTGTTCAACTCATCACATAGAACAATTTTTCCCCTTACCAAGGTCTCGTCCAAGCCGCCTTGCGGGCAGTACCTGCATTTAGACATCATGTACACTATGACATAGAACATTCATATTTTTAATGTGGTAACCATTAAGTTAGTAAGGAAAAACATTTTGGAAAATTCACATTCAACATTTTCATTTTCACGTTACCTGGAGTATGACCCATCATAGCCTCCTGTGGTGTTTGGAGCATCCGCTCCATAGATGAGGGGGAACATCTTTCCCTTGAAGTCAGCAGTATTTATAGAGATTCCCTAAATGTAGAGGAAATGTTAGAAGTAGGCTTTGATAAGATGGCTTATATTGAAACACATCATGGTTCTGGATCATAATATAAACCTAATTTACATTGGAAAGAAACGATTTCACTTACCTCAAAAACCTGACCATTACCCAACTTCACATTAGTCACAAACTTCCTGTCAATGGTGCTAGCAGCCACAGAAAGAGACCAAGGAGAAACGTTTACGACTGTTGCACGATCAGGACCCGAATTACCAGCAGAATTTGATGTTAATATACCATTTTTCATTGCATGGAAAGCTCCAATAGCAATTGGATCTTCAAAGTAATCCAAAGCTTCAGAACCTCCAACTGAAATAGAGATTATATCAACACCATCAGCAATTGCATCATCGAATGCCGCTAGAATGTCAGCATCTGGGCAACCGTCAAACCAGCAAATCTTGTAAACAGCAATGCGGGCAGAAGGAACTCCTCCGCGAGCTGTTCCAGCCCCAAGGCCCACTAGGCTTGCCTTGCTATCCAAGCCACCTGCTGCTGTAGACGAAGTATGAGTCCCATGACCTTCTGAATCTCTTGGTGACTTAAAATCTAGTTGTCCGAATTCTCCATCGGCCCTGAAGTATTTAGCTCCAATAATTTTGCTGCAAGGAGTTACATAATAATTGTCAGAATGTTTGAAGTCTCAAGTACTTGAATATATGTTACTTTTAAGATAATCGTTAATCGAGTTTACTTGTTACAAGTGAAATTGGAAGACTCTTGGCAAGTGCCCTTCCATTTTTTAGGTGGTGGACCAAAATTTTCATCACTAAAACTTTCAGCCTCTGGCCAAATCCCTGTGTCAAGCATTCCTACGATGATGTCACCTTCAGTGGTGGCTCTTTTGACATTCTGAGGGAAGCCCATGAAGTCCCATGACCTTGTTGTGTGGAGTTGTTTCTTTCTGCTGGGGAACAGTGACACTACCCCTTCCATACCTGAAATTCCAGTGTTACACTCACTTTAATGTAGGAAATCAAAGGATTTGTGATCCGCACCAATAAAGGACCTCAAAAGTATTAATATTGAAAATAAAAATGCAACAACCTTTTAGCTTGTGCGCTTCCTCCTGGGTCAACCTGGCTACAAATCCATTGAAGCTCTTCTGGTAGCTGTAGAGCAAATGATCTGAAGCAGCACTGTTTAATGCGGCTAGTAAGTAAAAAGTTAACCGGGGTAAATCTCAACCTTATTACACATTTAGGCTCTTGATTTGTTGATGGTTTGAAGATGCACCCTAAATAGTGATGATAATTCAATTATGCTTGGATAAATTACAATTTAACTAGCTACACATACTCAAGTTTCTAACTTTATCCCAAGTAATACTCAATTAAGGTTTAAATAGTGTAGAAAACCTTCCGAGAACTTCTTGTAGCATGCTGGTGTGAAAGGCTGATGCAGAGAATTCACCCTTCGGACGGTCGCCCATGTACGCAATATAGTCCTGCACCCACAACAAATCAGCATACATAATCATGTACATCAATAACATTCAGGAGAATATTACTCATCACCGCTTTGGACACCTAGAGTTTGAGCCCAACTAATATATGTGGCCAGCCCTGGCCCATTAATGGGCCATTACCCAGCAAAATTCATGCACATTATATGTCTGTGACTTGAGACTACAAGGCCAGGTAAATTGCTCGCCGATCAAACCCACAAGCCCAGTTTACAGGCCATGATAGAGAGAGGCGATGAAATGCGGTTTGGGAAAATTTTATATAGTACAAACGTTTCCGTAAAACTATTTATTGTATATACATGATCATATAACATATATGTTGTTATAGAAAGACTTATTTTCACAATGTGAACTAAAAATCAAGAATAATAATCTTTAAATATGTGAATGATGAACGGTAATTCATTTTTATCTAACAGTTATTTTGACTTATCAACTGATAATGTAATTATTCTCTAGGGAAGCACATACCTTTCGAACATCAACTGAGGCATTGCAGTTGATAAGCAAAGTAAGGGTGAGTAGAAGAAGCAATGCAAGAGAAATTTGGGTTGCCATTGTTGGGTTCTCTTAATAGTTCATGCAAAGTGGAAAAAATGAAATTATTTATACATGTAATTTAGTAAATCCGAATGGTTTCCCAAAGATCTATAGTGAATCTCGCCATAAAAAACCAACACGTCTACAGCCGGCGTTTTTTTTTACTATTTTTTAAACCAAATTTATCAGACTAAAATAAGGGAAAATTGCCTTTGTTTCGGCAATGGAGATATAATATAGGTGCATGATAAGTTCCAAGCTTTGTTCGCTGAATAGTTTGAGGTGAAGTGATTTCCTTTACTACATTGTAATTTCGTCTTCCCCGATATTCGGAATAATAATTTGCTTCGAATTATATCGCCCTCTCGGCAAGTGTATATATGCTTTGCATTTGTTAATTTATTGCTCTAATTACATGGATACTGATTTTTCAAGGTTGTACTTATTCAAGCACAAATAAAGACAATTTGATCGGCCGAAATGCAGCCGTCCTGTCTGCCAACACTAACCGTTCTTTAGTTCTATCCTTCCACACAATGCCAGGCCAATTTGAACCTAGCTTCGATTAATTTAATTATACATCGATGGATTCAATTAATTCAGTAATATTATCGGATAAAAAGACTTTTTATTTCGTCTTTGTAATTGGTTTTCACAGTCACTTAAATCGTTAATGAGGTTGGATGATTGATAGACTATATCTAAATTTCAATGAAAAACAAAGAGTAGAGAATCAAATTGACTAAACTGGGAATAGTTTATACTCATTATCATTTTCCAACAAGTCAGAAGAAACATTTTTAAGGATTGGTCGGAGAAGTTAGATACAAAATAAGTTGGTTACATTTTGTAATTTTTTTTTTAACATGATTGCAACATTATCTATCTTAATTTATGTAATTATTTTTAAATTTATAAAATTAAAATTTTTAATAAAAGTTTATAAGTGTATAATTACATTGATACATAATTGTTCTTGTATTCGTCTAAATATCGAGAAGTTAGATCCATTATAAATGCTCTTCAAACCCTTCAATGGTAGGATGTAGATGACTTGGAGTTCTTTTTTGAACTCATAGGAGTAGCTGCAAAGAAAACATAAACGGGATAGAGTTAACCAAAAGTTATTGATATTTTGTACTTAACATGTGAAGATATCAAGATTTTTATTTCATTACCAGTGGTCATAAGTACAGACTTGATGGCAACAGGAGACCATAATGGGTGAAAAGATTTGACATAGGAAGCGGCCGCGGTAGCATGTGGGCAAGCCACTGAGGTTCCTGATACGATATTGTATGGAACTAAACTTTATTCACCTTTAGTTTGGGACATTGGGTTAACAGAAGACCATGCAGCTAAAATGTCAACTCCTGGTGCAGATATATCAGGCTGCAATGATAATGAAGTTTGCTCATTAAGTGATTAATCCTATGATAGGGAGTCATAAGACTAATTTCAAACGTATATTTTAAATAAGCTACCTTGAGAATGTCAGGAGTAAAAGGATTTGGACCCTTGAGGAAAATGAGATTACATAAGGAGCCAATGAGTCATTAACCTCATTACTCTTAAATATAGTCGCAGTCGCATTTCTTTAGTTGTAAATGAAACTTAGGTTAAGTCGATCTGATTAAATGAAATAATATTTGTCCATGCCAAAGTGGAATGGTTGGTTTGGTTTGATGCCTGGTTGAGTATACGTAAAGCAAAACGTTAACGCCATCTTCAGTTTCAAGGTAATATGTGGGCAGGAGAAAGTTGTAGCCAACATCTCTTCTGGGTTGGCCCTGCATCACAGCACCAACTGCACCAGCGATGAATGGCCCTTCCCCAGTATCCAGCCTATAACAAAGAATAACTTTACCCTCCACCAAATTTTGGTCCACTGAGTCTCCAAAGCAATACCTGCATCTCAGAAATCTCATTGATTACTTTTCCACATATATTTTTACTCATTTGTCAATTCCCCCCTCCAAAAAAAAAAAAAAAAAAAAACTTGATATGCTACTTGTGTTATTTGCGGAAGTGTTTCTCGCATCTCCACCATAAAACACATAACCGCAAGGCCAACTGCATTTTTTAAAATTCCCTGCAAAAACAAACCAAATAATAAATATATATATAACTTCAAAATCAATTTTGCCTCTTGTGTGATTTATAGATTTATAGAAATGACAGGTGGATATAAAATATCTTATTTTTGTTTTGGAATTTGTGTTGTATTTATTTTTCATATTTGACGGACTCGTATCATCATTCTATTATTTATCTGACAGACCAAAATAATGTGGCTCATCTCTTTTGTTACATAGAGAGGAATCTTACCTCATAAGACTTGTTGTTTCACTAGCTGGACTCTCGTAGAAGACTTTCGATCGATGGTGCTAGGAGCCACAGAAAGTTACCGTGGTGAAAAATTTGTGATTCTGGCAAGGGAGGGACCTTCATTACCAGCACCAGCTGAGGTTAATATCCCATTTCTCATGGCATGAAAAGCTTCAATGGCAGTTGAATCAGAGAAATAATTTTCAGGAATGGACCCTCCAACCGCAATAGATATAATGTCCACACCATCGGCAATTTCATGATCATCAAATGCAGCTAGATTGTCAGCGTCAAATAAGTATCTGACAAACATATTTTGTGCACGGCAACACGTGCATATGGGACACCACCCCTTGCGTGCCCCGGCCAAGCCCGTATAGGCTTACCATGCTAACCAAGTTCCAGCTGAGATGGACGAAGTATGCGAGCCATGTCCCATATCATCTCTTGGAGAAATGATATCATTTGGACCAAATTCTCCATCACTACGATAGTATCTTGCAGCTATGATTTTGCTGCACAAGCACAGCGCCACACTTACTAGAATGTAAATAATCAGAGCAAAATTCAAAGACTAATATTCAACCAAAAATATATAAAGCAAGTAATCTAGCATCTGGATCTTAATTAAGTAGTAACGTGATCGGTAATTTGGTCGTCTTGATGTGTACTTGTTGCAAGAGAAATTGGTGGAGACTTGGCAAGTGGCTTTCTATTTGTTAGGTGGTGGATCGAATCCTTTGTCTTCAAAGCTAGCAGACTAGGGCCAAATCCCATGATCTCTCTTTCTGTTTGGAAATACAGACACTACATCACGCATTCCTATTTATAAATAAATATATCCTTCATTTTTTAGTACTTTAATAATGTGATGAAAAAGGAAATTTAATCCAAATGAAGTATATGTAACGTTCACTCACTAGCCATTCTTTGAGCTTCCACCTCAGTCAACTTTGCTACAAATCCATGGAAACTCCTCTTCTATCTACGAAGTAGAGATTCCGGACCAATATTGCTGAAATCATAATAACTCACATTTAAATATATATAATGAGGTCGTCCCCTGGCCTATTTATAAGATTAATTAATAATATTGATGTTACATACAATAATAGATCAAAAGATACTATTCCTTTGTGTCTTATCCGTAATAGAATTGACTTTCCTTTTTTTTTTTTGAACTGCGTAGAATGCGTAGAATGCAGTTTGCTTTTGTTAATACATTATAATAATGACATTGTTGGCGTAAGAGAAATTATATAAGCCGGACAAAGCAAGAAATGATATAAGCTGCCAGGAACATTTTGCAGCATGCTCATGTGAAGGGTCGATGATGTGGAGATTTTGCCTTGGGACTGGTTGCCCATATACCCAAAGTAAGCCTGCATTTATATTCCGATACTAATAAAGTTACAGAATCATTTCTTGAAAACTGCAAGATATAAAATAAATCTCAAGCTACAGACTCTGTAATGACTAACCAGATACATTAAGAGACAACGATATATGCCCTCATAAGGATAATTTCATCAGTTCAAACGCAAACCCGGACATAAAGGATTAACAAAGAAGTGATTGAGAGAATTAATTAAGTACTTGCCTGTCGTTTGTCTTGACAAGCAGTGTGGCTTATAAGCAAAGTTAAGGTGAAAGTGAACAGGAAAAGCCATGGGAAAAGAGAGATTTTTCTTATACTTATTGCGAGGATCAGCCAAAAATTTGCCAAGTGTGGCTGAGACAATTGAAAAAAGTTTTATAAGAGGTATATATAGACGAGACAAATTAGCAATGCCTTTACTCAAAGCTTATACGGATATTTTGTACGTTCACCAATTGTCCTCTGCAACGAACAATTAAACAGTAACAAAGAGTCAAAGACAGCTTCATTTGTATTTTAAGTAGCATTATATTCACAATTTCAATTTTCAATTCTCACAATTCATCAATTCTCTGGAGGAAAAATTCAAGTAATGCATACAATTATGCAACCCGGTTTTGAGTCTGAAAATTCGATCAATATGGGTTGAAATGGCAAATAAATATGACGATGCTAAAGTAAAATATGATAACGAGAAGTCAAATGAAGACTAAATCAAGGTCAGAGTACTTGGTCTTACAAGCAGGTCCTCCCCTTTGATGAATAATATATATTAGCATTTATTCACTTGTCATATATAATTGGCCTTATGAAAGAATTGATTAATTAGAAAGTCAGAATCAGGATAGTCACTCGTCTTCTTCCTTATTCTAAGTACTAACAGCAAACTCTTGGACTTCTTTAACCTTTCAAATAATAAAAATATTGTGTTTTTATCCCACTCAATCATTGAAAAGAGTCCCTTTTCTCAAGAATCATTTGAATGTTAATTTCAAGAAAAAAAATATGATATGATAATCGAGTAGAACGGTACATTTCAATCTTCTAATCGTGTAATGCGCGAAAGATATCTCAGGGTAGTACATATCTAAAAAAGATTTTGATTTTGATATCAAATACATGGCTTGAAACAAAATACATTGTTAACAAAAATAAAGGTATAATTCTGTACGAAGAATCGAACTAATCAATTTTGTGATGAATCGTACACAACAATGGGGCTCCGCACTTGATGAACACCATCATCCCACACTAAAGAAGCAGATACCATGGACTGACCTAACGTTCCTTCGATTGTTAGTGTAAACGATTGCTTTTCTCCAAGAGATGTGAAAGATAGAACGTTAGGATTTGGTTGGATTTTGAGACCTGCTGGGGCTGTCACAGAAGCTTTATATGTAGATGATGCTGATCCAACATTTGTGACAACTCGGTTGAAGACGCGACTAATATTATTCCCCAATCCTGATGACGTATTGGTAGAAAGAGCAAAGGAAGGATAGTTCAGATCCCAAGCTGTTCCATTAATGGATTCCGAACAACTACTGTTATCACCAGTAACAATTTGAAGGAGAGTATTGTTGTATCCTTGGCCACACAAAAATTTTATGTAATCAATGGCCTCGGTATCATATACCAAACCAGGATTTACTGCCTTAATGGGATTTATATGACCTGCGCCATAAGCAAATTCAGCTTCAGGGTTCATTGTTGCACGCATAGGAGTAGCTGCAAAGGAACAAACGGCACAGAGTTAGCCAAAATTTAATTGCTTGTGTACCTAACTTGTGAAGATGTATACCAAGACTCATTACCAGTGGTCATAAGAGCTGACTTGATGGCAGCAGGAGACCATGTTGGGTGAAAAGATTTCACGTAGACAGCAGCCGCAGTAGCATGTGGGCAAGCCATTGAAGTCCCTGAGATTATACTGTATTGAACGAATCTTTTATCCCCATCAACTTCAGAAACTGGGTTAAGAGGTGACCATGCAGCTAAAATATCAACTCCTGGTGCAGATAAATCAGGCTGCAATGACAATAAAATAAGTTCACAAATTAAGAGATCAATCCTTTAAAAGAGTCATAACTCATAAGAATATATAATTTCAGATATCTTTCATAAACAAGTTACCTTGAGAATATCAGGAGAAAAAGGATTTGGACCCCTCGAGGAAAATGAGACTACGTAAGGAGCCAATGTGTCATTAACCTCCGTGCTCTTAAATATAGTTGCAGTCGCATTACTGTAATTAATTGAACAGAAAATCTTAGGATACTTCAATTATTCAAAACTCAACGTTTGTACATGGCATAGTGGAAACGTTTAGTTTGGTTCTGGACCTCTGGTACCTGGATGAGTTTATGTAGCGCTTAATGTCGGCACCATCATCAGTGCGAAGGTAAGATGTTGGCAAAGGAAAGTTGAAGGCAACATCTCTTCGGCTTCGGCCCTGCATCAGAGCACCAACGGCACCGGCAAAGAATGGCCCTTCCCCATCATCCAGTATATCGCAAAAAACGATCTTGCCCTTCACTAAATTTTGGTCCAATGAGTTTTGAGAGCAAAACCTGCATTTCAGCTATCTTATCACTTTTCCATAAATACTTTTACCTAGCTCTCTTGTAAATTCTCACCAACAAAAAAAAAAAAGAAAAAAAAAAAAAAAAGAAATAAAGGCATATTAACCTTGATGTAGCACTTGTGTAGTTTGCAGATCTATTTGCCGCATTTCCACCGTAAATAAGAGGATACTTAACTTCAAGGTCAACTGTATTTATTGAAATTCCCTACAAAAGCAAACCATAAATATTAACAAATATAGTCAACCTCAAAAACAATAATTGCTGTCGTGATTTATAAAAAGGACAGGTGAATATAATATCTTATCTCTTTATATTTCTAATATAATAATTCTACTATTTAGG
>JANLJB010005031.1:38668-81466 GCA_026212285.1 Bursera cuneata
TTTTTTTTTTTTTTTTTTTTTTTTTTTTTTTTTTTTTGGAGTTTCTTGTGATCATTTGTTTGAAAATTGATGCTGGTGGCTGCTTTAAGTTTTACTTCTTAGGAACAGAGTTATTATTGATGCTGGTGGTTGATATATTTCACCCTTTATCCAAGGAGCCGTTTAGTACAATAAAAGTACACATGATAATCAAAATAAAAATAAAGTAAAANAAAGTTCGAATATGAGAGTCTCATTCCCCCCTCTCCACTCTTTAAGAATCAATTTGATTTCTAACTGCAATCAAATAAAAGTGAAGGCTTTCCACTTTTTTTTTTTTTAAATCATAATATTTTAAAAAAGTAATTAAAAATATGATAATAATTTTTAAAAAAATTAATAAATTAAAAAATATAATATTTTTAAAAAGGTTAATAAATTAAAAAAATTATAATACTTAAAAAAATGTTAATAAATTAAAAAAGTTATAATATTTTAAAAAGTTAATAAATTTAAAAAAATTATAATTTTTAAAAAAGTAAATTAATTAAAAATATTATAATATTTTAAAAAATATAAATAAATTAAAAAATTATAATATTTTTTAAAAGTTAATAAATTAAAAATAAAAAATTATAATATTTTTTAAAAAGGTTAATAAATTAAAAAATTATAATATTTTAAAAAAATTTAATAAATTAAAAAATTATAATATGTAAAAAAAAGTTATAATATTTAAAAAGATTAATAAAAGGTTATAATATTTAAAAAAAGTTAATAAATTAAAAAATGTTAAAATATTTTTATAAAAGGTAAAAAAATAAATAAAGTGCAATAAAGATGAAAATTCAAAAATAAAAAATATATTTATCATTATTATTTATTTTATATATTTTTACAAAGAGTAATTTAAAATTTTGATATTAATTCTGATTCTAGACTTTTTATAATCCAAACAACTTCTATAGGAATCAGATTTTGATTCGATACTGAACTAAACTAAACAGGATAAATGAATAACCGTTCTGATTCCGATTCAAACAGACCCTAATTCTAATGAAAACGATATAATGAATGGTGTGTAATTGGGGTTTGGACGCTTAATTGCCCAAGATTGCCTAGAAAGAATATCTGAACTACAACTAGTTACAGTTGTGAATCATCTGTTGCTGTCATGTTTAATTCTGCCACTTTGGTTCCTGTAAGATTTTATGTGCAAGCTTTAAGTTTCAATGATTCCATCTAACTGGCGTCAGAAACTGCTTCAAAGATTCCGCTGATATGTTCTCAATATTTCATTAGTGGGTTCTACACTATACACACTTTATATAGTTTTTATTCAAAAAAAATTTTTCACTTTAATATAAAGTTGAAATTTTCCCATCAGTTAGACGAAGAACAGTATGTCTCCAAGAAAATAATAAAATTTTATGTAAAAAGAATTTATGGGTCAGTGATTAGTAATTAAATAATTTCATATTAATGCTAGACTTCTAGTAAGCCAAATAAATATTTTTTTCTTTATCAACTTATTAAACAAAGAAAGAAATAGTAAATATTTAAACGTACCGAGTTTGGCTGGCTAAATCTCCACATCGAAAGCCGTATTAAATGCCTTTCCTTCAGTTATTCTGTTTTCTCTCTCAGGCTATGGAAACTATGCTCTCTCTCTCTTCTTTCTCCACCTGAACCTATTCTCCTTTGCAGGATTTTTTCAATTAACAAAGGCTCTGGATTCTGTTTTTCAATCATTTCATGGTTAGTTTCATTTCTTTTTTCTGTCATTCCATGTTTGTTTCTCAGGAAAAATAATAATAACAAGAAACCTGAAAAGATGATATATAGAGCATGCATGCACGTGGAAACACTTTTTGGCATTGTGTGATTGATGTCTGTTTCTGTATTTTGTGACTGCTAATCATGGTAATTGTGATTGGATCTAATAGGTTTAGGTGTGGTCTCTCATAAATATAAGAGAGAAAAATGGCTTACAAGGTTGATCACGAGTACGATTATCTCTTCAAGATTGTATTGATTGGAGATTCTGGTGTGGGAAAATCCAACATTCTTTCCAGGTTTACACGAAATGAGTTCTGCCTCGAATCTAAATCCACCATCGGTGTTGAATTTGCAACAAGGACTCTCCAAGTTAGTTTTTCGATACCCTCAATTCTGATTTTTATGTTTCTCTTCATTATTGCTATGCCTTGTGTTGATCTTATGCGGGGTTAATTAACTTCTTTAGATGTGAAACTTGTAAATTTACATCTCATTTTAGAGGCACAACTGATCCCGCATGTATATGGATTTTAATCTTCTAGGTAAGCTTTTCTAGCATCCTTTTGTTTTTGCAATATGAACAATCAAATAGGACCCACATACATGTTTACGACTTTTCTCAATTGGTGACTGTATTATTGGAACATTGTTCATGTTACCCCTACATTGTTTATGGTAGGCATCATCTTGAAAATTACAAGTGACATGTGGATAAACACTGATGAACTATGAATAGTAATTTTTCTTAAAAAAAAAAAGTAATAAAATAAATTATAATCCTTGAAAGCATTGGGAAACTAGGGCCAAGTATGCATTGAGTGAAATTCATGTCTGGCACAAATGCCTGTCCCTTTTGAATGGTCATGATTGACTGATAAATGAGACATAAAACTAAAACTTATAGAGCTTTGAATGAGATAACTTTTATTATTATTATTATTTGGTAATTTTTCTAATTTGGTGAATCCTAAGATTTGGCTAAAAAATAAATATGGTAAGCTTTGTTTCGTGCCTAGTTGTCAAAAGTGGAAATTTTCCCTCAACTTTTCGGACTAAAATTTGGTGTAAAAACTAGAGTAACAGAAAACACTGAGTAATGGCCCATCCTGGGGTGTCTTTTGTTCTGAAACATAAGGATGAAATGTATGTCCCGGGTCAGTGTGATTTACAAGCATTAGAGATCTTTTTTGCTGATTAAGCTTGTCTATGTGGATGCAGGTAGAAGGAAAGACAGTAAAGGCACAGATATGGGACACAGCTGGCCAAGAGAGGTACAGAGCAATCACTAGTGCTTACTACAGGGGTGCTGTTGGTGCGCTTTTAGTTTATGACATAACCAAGAGGCAAACATTTGACAACGTCCAAAGGTGGCTCCGTGAACTGAGGGACCATGCAGACTCGAATATTGTCATCATGATGGCTGGAAACAAGTCTGACCTGAATCATCTGAGAGCAGTCCCAGCAGAAGATGCTCAACACTTGGCTGAGAAAGAAGGTCTCTCATTCCTCGAGACTTCAGCGTTAGAAGCTCTCAATGTTGAGAAGGCATTCCAAACAATTTTGTTGGATATCTACCATATTATTAGCAAGAAGGCACTGGCAGCCCAGGAGGCAGCTTCCTCAACTGGACTTCCTCAAGGCACTACCATTAATGTTGCAAATCTATCTGGTAATATGAACAGGAAAGCCTGTTGTTCTAATCAGTAAGATATAAGGTAGTCTTCAATACGAGCAGGAGCAGTTAAGACAATTTTCTTCCATCTGGATAGACATGAAGAATTCTTTTCTTTTGTCACAAACATATAGTGAGGGCCTTGTGGAAATCAGGTTTCTAGTTCATCAGAACCTTGGTTTAACATGAATCAAAGAGTTTAATAGACCTATCATTTGATTTGGCGCTAACATGCTATGGGATGTAGGTGGAAAATTATTGTCCATCAGTATTTGTGGGGATTGCAAGGATGAATGAGACATTGTAAGCAAGTAGAGTTCTTTATTGTTAGTACCTCAATTTATCTTATTTTGATCCTGTTTATGCAGATTCTTTCAAATGTGCAATAAATCTATTCTTTTATCTTTTGAGATTGAAAGCTGACATCTTCTAACCCAAGATCAAATATTTCATTGTTTTGAGTTGAATTCTGTGGTACACCTGTCTTTTAATTAGTAATGGTAGTCCATATGGTTTTAAGAATCCTGTAATGGAAATCCTCCAGGGACTTTGGCATTTTTTTGACCAGAAAGCGACAAGATTCTCCCAACAATAAGGGTCTTTTCGACTAGTCTATGATAAACAATATTCATATAATTTATAAGAATTCAGAGTGAAGTCTTGAGGGGAATATCATGGTTGATTTTGGAATCTGCTTTGCGTTAATTGTTAAATATTTATCTCCAATACAAGGCGGAGCTTTTCTGTGAAAGCTTGTTCTATGGATGATGATACTTTTGGAGTAGTTCAACGTGTATAACGTGGTGACTTAAACTGAAAATAATGATAAACCGTTACTAAAGTTTATTCCTTTACTGATGCTTTTACAATTGATATTCATTACAGGGAACTAATTCACGGAAATGCCAATTTAAAGAATCTTTCATAACTGACAAGGTCATTATCTATGCGGGCCTTCCTTTATTCCATTTTTTTTCCCAGGCTTGGCTCTAACAATTTGTTCCATTTTACAATCATTAATGGAAGACCTGTCAGGGTCTCAGGCTTCATAACCATTTGAGACAGATGAGTGAAGCTATATCGCATATTCTTTTAACGAATTGATGGTATAAAGTTGACAGAAGTATTAACACGTCTTCTCTCTTACAATTACTGTTGTCCAAGGGCCACAAAGTTACTCTAATGAATGTACTGAACGTTGCAGTACATTGTTTTCTTCATCATTTCACTCAAAGTCTCCAATTCCTTCCCTGAAAGAGAAAACGAAAACTGTAAAAAGCCAAATTAGGAGTCAAAGGGCATCCAACTTATTCATTTTCGATAAGATTTATTCTGAAAATAAAAGAGAGATAATTCCATATTCCGTTCTCATTACCATAGGAATATGACAGCCGAGCCAATATTATATTAAGGTATCAAATTAGTGGCGTCCATAAGAAGAGAATCCCCTTTGATTTGGCCTATCAAGCCTTTGTAGGAAATCTCCAATTAAGTACACATGGAAGCCAGATTCTTTGTGCTCCTGAAAGGTCTTCTTTTGTACTACTTTGAATTTATTCTTACCAGAAAAGAACTTATAATTTACAGAGTAAGGCATAAATCAATCTTAAAAAGACAAATGCTTCAATATTTCGGATGCTTTATGTTCAGAATTGAATTGAGTTGAGTAGATGAACTATGGGCTAGCCATGGATTCTGAAAAGAATAGCCTTAGAGACTTATCTAGTTTTTAACCTCTCGTTTGCTTGCTTT
The DNA here is from genome assembly GCA_026212285.1 of Bursera cuneata. Lineage (NCBI taxonomy): Eukaryota > Viridiplantae > Streptophyta > Magnoliopsida > Sapindales > Burseraceae > Bursera > Bursera cuneata. Next base: position 43,851 of record JANLJB010005031.1, read on the forward strand.
GAGTAATGAGAAAAGTACTTTGGAGAAAGAATATATCAGTGTTCGGATATAAATGCAAGGACAAGATTCTGATTTTTCACGTTACAGGTCAATTATTGATTATTAGCCGATCTCACCAGCACCAAAGTTGATCATATATCCCTGGAAACAGTTGATATTGCAAATACAGTTCACTAAGGTTGCAAAGCAGGGTCTTGCACTGGACCGACACAATGCCTCAGTTTCAACCTGTAATGGGCAAGTAATTTGCTGAGATGGGAAAATAATAGATGAAACATAATTGCAAATGGCTAAATTGACTACTTGAACACAGCCAGATCAGTATATATAGCATTAGAATTCATTTGCGTCAAACTGTAGTTGGACGCACAATAGTTTTCTTACAAACCCTTGTTAATATAAATCATCATGAGCTTTGAACTTCAAATCTAAAGTTAAAGAACCTTCTTTTTTAATTAAAAATAAAAAGTTATGAACTTTCAGTTTCAGCCACTAGCACCAGCAAAAAAGATACAAAGTGCAATAAAAAGCAGTCAAAAGCCTAATATCTTTTTGTTTCTGCATCTAATAATTACATAATTTTGTATGTCTCCGTTATCTCTACAAACTAGTATAAAAGTATTATGAGAATTTAACTATTTTGACATATACAAACTGGGATTAATTAATAAAGCATAAGAATAACGTACAAATGTAGTATATATTAATAATTCCAATTATTTCTCATCAATATCCTGTAAGCACCTAATAAAGAATGGTGTTTTCAGGCAGATCACGACTTATAATCACACTTTATTCCAACACAAACTAATCATCATCGTTAATCTCTTATCCAGTCATTTTGAGATCGATGAATGGCAGATTATAGATATCCTTGATTCGAGCCGAAGTTTGTGCGAGTCCACCAGTTTCGCTCAGACCACCAGCCTCTCAATATCCCAAACCAACACTTTTACTAATCTATTGAAGGGTTTTAAACTCTCAGATTCCCTTCATTAGTCTTTTAGTAGCTTTTTAACACATTCTATAGTGCTAGCTAGTGATGGTGAAGATATGCATAAAACTAGTTTATTAGTTTTAGAATTACCTTTATGCACTAACTAATACAAATCTCTAAATTAAGAAATTAAAAGAAGGAACTATGGCCAGCTTTCATAATCATACAATCTATATACATGGTGTATATGACATTTATTTGTATTTACCTAAGGAAATATCAACAAGCTAGCTACTTGGCTTCATTCTATCAGTAATATTTCATCGATTATCATCACTGCCTAGGACTAAAAAAAAAAAAGACTATATCTTTACATCTCTCTTTATGAGTATTAATGGATGGCACACTTTTTCACTTAGTCATTGCAGATGAAAGTTAAAAACTGCAACGTGACTGAGCATATTGATCCTCATTGAATGCATCTAGGCCTAACAACGACGCATCTAGCTAGTTGACAAAATTGGCAGATGAATTTTTTAATCAATATTATGTAAAATTGTATTTGCAACTTCTCTTTGACCCTAACATAATGGGGAACATAACCAGCTATACCCCAGCAAAGCAGAAATCATAGGCAAATAGAATCCTCTGACTATAAAAGCAGTGCAACACTGCCCACCAGCTACGCCCACAAAATCTCTTGTTCTATTGAGAGACATCCTCATTGAATACTTTCTACGTTCTTATTTTGAGTTTGGTGAGTGAGCACATCTCTTAAATATCAGTAAATATGGAGCAAGAAATGGAGAAGATGGATGAAGCTGAGGAGAGTGATGAGGAGAAACATGTTCATGATTCATCTGTGGATCATAAAGGAAAGGTTCCAAACCGAGCTTCAACTGGCGTATGGAAAGCAGCTCTCTTTATCATCAGTAAGATTTTATGTATCTTCTGCTATAGTAGGTGTCAGTATAACCATTTCAAAGTAGCCTCTCTGATTTTTAACTTCTGCTTGAGCTTTAATTTGAACGTTTGATAATTACTTGATCATGACCAATGTAAACTCTCTTTCTCCATTGAAAATTCAAACAAAAATGAATTCTGTTTATCAGTAAGTTTTAAAACCTTTTCTCTCAACCATCTCGATCATGTTTTCTTTAAAATTAACTTATAGATAATGTATATATATAATCTTAAACGGTCCTATTACTGTATTGAAGCCGGTAACATATAGACCCTTATCAAATATCCCACTTAAACATAGTGGTGTCATTTGAATACCTTTTATATCATTGTCTGAATAAAGGCCAAATATTAATTAGCTTCTAATTACTATTAGTGTGATTATTAACTAATTGAAGAAGCTGAATGGGAAGGGAGATTTAAATCAAGAGGCATATTTCGTCTGCCTTGTCATTCTCATCAATGAATAAGCCCACATGTGAAAGCTTCAACTTTTCCTGAAAAAATGTTGCTTTACACAATAAAGTTGTAGTACAAGCTAGTTGATTTTCTTGCAATGGCATGTCTTGTTTTGCGTTTCTGGGAGGGAGGGGAGGGGCCTTTGCCAGCGTTGTTGATGTTGGAAAGTTGTTAGTTTTATAAAAACAAAGCTAAAATGAAATCCCTGCACCGCTGACCTTCCCAAGTTGCTTTAGATTAAGTAAATAATTTCTACTGCGGTAAAGTAGTAAACAACCATTTACACAAGACCAAAGAGGTCAAAGGAGATATGTAGAACAAAACCGCCTCGATCGAGTCATGGACACTTTATTTAAGACTGTATTTTCGGACACTTTATTCTCCTAAGTTCAAACAACATTAATTTTGTAAGTATCTATTGATTTTGGAGCAGCCATCGAGTTCAGTGAGAGGCTTAGCTTCTTCGGAATAGCAACAAATCTCATTTCATACTTCACCGAAGTGCTTAACCAAGATCTTGTAACAGCAACAAAGAATGTAAACTACTGGACAGGTGTCACAACATTAATGCCCCTCATCGGAGCTTTCTTAGCAGACACCTTCACGGGCAGATTCACTATGGTCCTGATTTCTTCCGTAATCTATCTTATGGTAATTGCCTTCTTCACAACTTCAAATATTTAGCTAATTAAAAGTTAGATGTAGCATTTGGAAAGTGCTTTATTTTTTACCCTTTACAGGGTTTAAGCCTCATGACGATGTCTCAGTTCATACCAAGTTTAAAGCCATGCAACACAGCTAAGTGTTACAGAGCGATAAAGGTTCATGAGGTGATCTTTTTCCTTGCAATTTATTTTCTATCAGTTGGAACTGGGGGACACAAGCCCTGTTTAGAGAGTTTTGGAGCTGATCAGTTTGATGATAATCATTTGGAAGAAAGGAAGAAAAAGATGTCTTACTTCAATTGGTGGAACTTCGCCCTTTGTTGTGGACTCTTCGTTGGTGTAACAGTGATAGTTGACGTGCAAGACAAGAAAGGATGGGGCATTGCAGGCCTTATTCTTACTGTAACTATGGCTTTGACAATCTTGACATTTTATATGGGAAAGCCTTACTACCGATATAGGCTACCAGAAGGAAGTCCTCTAACTCCATTGTTGCAGGTCTTGGTTGCAGCCATAAGGAAGAGGAAATTGCTTTATCCTTCTGATCCTTCTCTACTATACGCAGCACCAAGGTCAAAAAAGTCCCAGGCAAGGCTTCTATGTCACACAAATAGGCTTCGGTAAGCAAGCATATGGTATATTAATATCTATTAAAATGTTGAAGATATGCAGTTGAGGACTAAATTTACACTAAAGCTGTTGTGTGTATGGTCATTAATTGTGTAGCGCATGTAACTTATGCAGACTAATGTGGTGCGCTATAATTAGAGGATTGTACATACAGCCGTTTTATGGTATTGTAAGTTTGAATTCATTATCATTCTATTTTTAATCTATATTAACAGGTTTCTAGATAAAGCTGCAATATTAGAAGATGACGAAAATTTCGCAACTGATAGAAGTCATAATCCCTGGAAGCTAGCAACAGTGACAAAAGTTGAGGAGATGAAGCTTGTTCTAAACGTCATCCCAGTATTGCTAACTTCATTGCCATTTGGAATATGTGTAGCCCAAGCCCCAACACTCTTTGTTAAACAAGCTGATACGATGAACCGAAATGTCATGGGAAATTTCCATTTCCCATCTGCCTCCACTTACTCTTTCGGGGCCATTGCAATGCTAATTTCAGTTATAACCTATGATAAAATCCTTGTTCCATTTTTAAGAAAAGTGACAGGTGATGAAAGAGGAATTAAAATTCTCCAAAGGATTGGCATTGGCATGGTATTTTCAGTGTTGGCTATGAGTGTCGCGGCCTTAGTTGAGAGGAAAAGGCTAAGTATTGCCAAGGAGGAGATTATAGCAGGAGGAAAAGATAGAAAATTGTCCATGAGTGTGTTTTGGCTGGCGCCCCAGTATGGGATTCTTGGGCTAGGAGATGGGTTCACTTTGGTAGGTTTACAAGAGTACTTTTATGACCAGGTTCCTGACTCAATGAGAAGCTTGGGTATAGCACTATATCTAAGCGTGATTGGTCTAGGGAGTTTCTTAAGTAGTTTCCTAATCATAACTGTGAACCATTTCACAGGAAAAGTTGGTAAGAGCTGGATCGGTAAGGATTTAAATACTAGCCGTTTGGACAATTTCTACTGGCTGCTGGCAGTATTGAATGGGCTGAATTTATGTGTTTATGTTTTATTGGCAAGGAAATATACCTACAAAAATGTACAAGGAAGGGTGGTTGTGGCTGATTCCAATAAGAGTGATAGGGTGGAGTTAATGCCTTGATTGAAATATTTCTGTTGTGTATATACTGCACAAGAGAATTATGTTATGTTTCTTGATCATTCATTATCTCGTATTTAATCGTGGACGATGCAAGAGAATGCTTTAGTCTTTAGATTTATTTGTTTATATATGTAAATTCCTTTAAAGAATTCATAAATCATAAAAATGATTTTTTTTTTTTTTTTTTACGTGCCCGAAGGGCCAAAGCTGGGTGAAAGTCGATGGAACGGTCAAGCAAGAAATGTAGGATTCCCCAATTCCCAAGGTTTAGGCAGTCCAGTAAAGTCCAGAAATAAGATCAAATTTTATCACTATTTCTCGATGTGGTAGTAACAGTGTAACACTGAAAGCCAAAGCAGATGCGTTGGATGTGAAAGTTACTTGTTAAACTAGCACACATACGCATACGCTCCCTGTTAACAGTAGCACTGCAGTGCACCGCCCTGTGTATAGCAAAGCAAATAAGATCCTGAATGATCATAAACTCATAATCACTTCACTTCATTTACCATCCATCTCTCTTCATTCGCTCTTTCTTTCTCTCTCTCTCCCTCTCTCTTACTCAAAAGCTTCGTTCATGGCAGAAAATCTCCAACAGTACCACGTACCACAACAAAACAGAAGAAACAAGCTTCGAGTCACCACTCAAACCTACCAAGACCGACCCTCACCCTCACCGACCTTTCAAACAACGTTACCTTCACTCCTTCAACTGAACCTACCAACTTCACTCTCATCTTCTTCTTCTTCTTCTTCACTGCAGTTTCTCTACCCCGGCTCCGTCCAGAACTACTTGAGGGATGTTACTTACCAGACCTTCAATGGCCAGGGCATATCGCTAGCTCTACCTTTGAACTTAAATGCAGTACAACAATATGATCCCGCTTCAGTTTTTGGAGATCTTTTGAAGCAGAAAGATGGTGATGAAGTGAGAAGTTTGGTTCCTTTCGGTCCATTTACTGGCTATGCCTCCGTATTGATGCGTTCAAAGTTTCTAAGGCCTGCACAGCAGATTTTAGATGATTTTTGTGGTACTATATATCCTCAAGCATCGGTTTTTCAATTGGATAACTTTGGCCATGAGAGTGCACTTTTTAGAGATTTTATCGCTTTCAGTGACAAAATTGAACGTTCATGGAAAAACTCTAAGCTTGTCTTGATGTTGGAAGAGGTATGATCTCAACATTTTTCTTTAGAAACTGTTTGGTCAATGATATTAAAAATAAATAAATTATATAGATCCCAGATGAAAATTTTTCCATCTTCAAGAGTAGAAAAAGCTTCAGCGCTGTTTTATCTTTAATCATAGATGGTTCCCGTTAGCGTAGTTTATGACACATTGTACTATTATCGACTTGATTTACGAGCATGGACATGAAATTATTGACTAGGAATATTTTATGTTTTATGGTCATTTACTGAAGGTGCATGTGCAGAGGAACTGTTAGTGGAAAACCACGAATGCTGCTCGTGATTCTTTCTCTTTCTTTCAATTGAATTAAATGAAACTGATGATTTGATTGTTCTGTCAATAATTGAATACCTTGGGGTAAGATATCTGATCTCTTTTACTCGCAGCAGTAGGCATGACAAAAAGGTGTATTGTCTTGTCATATTAAATCATATACTGTTCCTTTTTTGTTCTGTTCTGTTTTTATTATTTTTATTTTTCTCAATTTTCGCTTTCGAGATTGCGCTAATCTCTTCTGGTAGCCTTGTGGTCTGTGTGCTTCAGTTACCTTTCTTTCCCCCACTTTCAAGTAGCAGATTGTAGTGTCATAACTGGGAGTTTTTATCTGTTTAACTAAGAGATTATTTAGACCATAATTAAGATTACTTCAATAATGTAGTGCTTATTAAATTATGTTATTAACATGTGTAATTAAGGCTGGTTCTCCTTTTACTTATTATACTAAATTTGAGGCTTGAGGTGGTGGTACTGTTGTGAACAGTGGAAGAAAAATGGATTCATTTAGAAGTTGGTTTGGCCACGAATTTAAAGGAATTACAAAAACAGTAGTTTAGGCAATATTGGAATTAGGAAGATGTTGACAAACTGAAATGTCACTGAGATTTTAGTTATACAATTAAAGGTTTTAAGAGATCTGAGAAATGCGAATCACATATATTATATGTTACAATTGGACGAACAAAGAGATGATGTGATAGTCAATCTTCAAAAATCAGATTCTATTATAGCCGGTCACCTTTTTTATTTTTATTTTTTTCCATCAGGTATACAGGAAGTACAAGCTATATTGCCAACAGATGCAATCAATTGTTGCATCATTCGAGACTGTTGCTGGCCTTGGAAATGCGGCTCCTTACATAACGTTTGCTTTGAATGCCCTGTCGAAGCATTTTAGTTGCTTGAAGAATGCCATTATGAACCAAATTCAGGTCTCAGGAAAAAGAACTGTTGATGATGGAAATGCTAGCAAAGACACTACTCCAGGTCTTTCAACTGCTGAACCGAATTTTTGTAGCCAAAAATTGCAGAATTCGGGCGTTCTTCAACATCCTGTTTGGCGGTCTCAAAGAGGACTTCCAGATCAGGCTGTAGCTGTGCTCAAAACATGGCTCTTCGAAAACTTCCTGAACCCGTGAGTGTTATTAGTTTCCTCTTTTGTTTCCATACAAATATATTCATTATAATAGCACAACATGTTAATGTTCTAATATTGGCTTTTGTACATATCAGTTATCCGACTGATTCAGAAAAGCAGATGTTGGCACAACAGACTGGTCTGTCAAGGACTCAGGTGAAGAAAACTTTTTTATCTTAATTTTCTACTTTTAAATATAAAAAACCTGGTTATCAGGGTGTGCAACATAGACTGTTCATAGTTGCACATCTACCCAGGTTGGATATTGCTTAGAGAACCATCAACCAGCTACTTTGTTTTGTGTTATTTTCGACTATGTAATGCTAAATTGCAATGATCACTCTCTGCTCAGGTTTCCAATTGGTTCATCAATGCAAGGGTAAGACTCTGGAAGCCGCTGATTGAAGAGATGCAGATGCTTGAAGAACGGCGAGCTCAAAGCCCACCTGAAGTTGTAAATGTTCAATATGATAGTAACATGCCATTGGATCACCTACAGACATTCACACCAGAGATGTTTCCTCCAACCATTCAAAGCCAGAAGGCTCAACATATTCTAACTAAGCGCCCAAGAAACATATGTGAGCATATGTCTAAGCAAATTGAGGAACAACAGCTTGCATCTTACACTAATTTGTCAAGCAATCAGCAGCGCAAAGGTGTTTGTGGAAGCAGTGGTGTTTCTCTAGCATTGGGCCTCCATCAGCATACTATAAATGAGTTTTCAAGCCCCTTCCCGATAAGCATACCTCGCCATTTCAACCTTGGAACGGGTGTTGGAATGCATATGAAAGCTGATTTTGAAGCTCGAAATCAGCATTCTTTTAAAGGGTTTAAAGGGGCTGCCGATGCATGACTATACGTTAGCTGAATTTCCTTTATTTTGTTATGTTCTAATGCAAACTTCATCAGACAAAATTTTATCAACCATGAACAAACAAAATTAGAGACAAGTTGGTTCAGGGAAGAAACAGATTTAGTTAGATTTTCTCAGAACTTCTGTCACTACCCATGATGGGACGTTGTGTTAAATGTAATTGCAATTTGTAAATTGTTCTTTTGCTGTTAAGCAAATCAATTGCAAACTCTGAAACTTTTTCTGCCATTTCTCCTATCATTTGGAAGGAAATTATAGAAAATATACTGTTATCGGGATGGATAATATTTTAATAGCACGAAGAGAGATAATTGATTTAGCATCAATTACCTATATATACATACGAAGAGATAAATTTATTAAATCATAAATAATAATAGTACAAGAGATAACACATTAATTGATGATTATTTGATACCGAACATATTAGCGTTTGAAATCCTACTATTATTCAGCCTGAATCCGATACCTAATATAACAGAATAACTTATTCTATCAATGTTGAACAAAATCTTTAATTTTAAAATATTAGAAGAGTATTTACCATTATATCTAGCCTCTCTCTTATCGTAACTAAATCTCATTCTCACTTCCTATATTTATAAGCCTATATTAAGATCTTCTACCTTCTTATTCTTTCTATTCTTATATAAGTCAATTAGAATTAAAAAAATAGAATTCTAAATAAAAGTAAATTATAAAACCTAATCCTAAAAAAAATTAGACAGATTTCTAATTTAATTTCCCGATTCAAGTTACACTCTAATATTTACTATTTTCATATATAGATGAACATGACGGGAAAGAATATGTCTTTGCTTCTAATTTACATAGAGAGAAGCTTGTGGGCCTTTTCTAATTATCTTCTGCCAAAAAAAAAACAAAAAACTTTCTAACACTTCTATTTGTTTTATCCTTGATGCTTGGTAGCCATCAAACTAGTCCCGCGCATTAAAACCACAAATTTCTCTCATAAATTAAGTTGAAGGAATCAAGAAGCACACCCTAATCACTTTATCCTCTAATGATTTTAAATCAATTCTATACCAACCTTAGAAGTTACCACCAATCATTGGAGGATTCTTTATGCTATTTGCCCGAACTCATTATCTACTAAGATCCATATAAAAATTTATTTTGTAATTAACAACATCGTCCATAAACAGAAAAGATGAAAGGCAGGCGTTTCAGGACATTCAACTAAAGATCGTAATGAAGCACTACCAGGGCATTGCAGATAATGTCAATCGTGAACTCCACTGTAAGTTATCACCGAAGTGGTATACCTAACAGTTGGATTCAAGCAAGCAATTGAAGTGGATGGAACAAAACTGAGAAAAAGATCCCCAAATCAAATTGTTCAATTGTTTGTTCATAATATTCCAACAATCTAACCAGAATGGATGAGTTTGATGCAAAAAGTGAGGAGAGAAGGAGGAGAATATTCTGACTATAGATAGATAGAAAAATTAAAAACAGGGAAATGACTCATAGAACGTTTGTTAATAATAATAAATAAATAAAAGGTAAAAATGGCAATATGAGAATGCAATTGGGTACAATCACAAGTTATAATATGTTTAGATAAGGTATGGGCCAGGAAAAATCTTAATTGACGGATAATGTATCACATAAATTCATTAAATGTATTGTATGCACGTGTCCTCAAAGGTGATGTTCATAAGTAACATCCGAAACTAATTTTTTTTTTTTTAATTTTATAAATGAAATAGAATACTATTTGTGATATTAAATAACAATAATAACGATGGACTGGATATTTAATCTATCTAAGATATTGCTACGTGGAATCATCTAATTGAACAGTTCACTAACCGACTTAAAACTCAAACACCTCACATTTCATGTCACGTGCATCTTCACTAGTATCTATCAATACCTAAGTTAACTCAACTTGCACGAATATTCCAAAGCAAATCCTCGGACACTAAACTGTGGGACAAAACTCGATACTTCCGTCGTTAACACAGAGTTACTCTAGCCGTCAGCACATTGCAAAATTAATCCACGGTAGGTGAATTTTCTCATGCTAAAGTACAGCTAGCAACGAAGAATGTCCAAGGTCGGTTCGGTTACTTTTGACAATGACGCAAACCCTAACGCATGACCCAAACACAACTTAAACACCAAACGTGAAAACGACGCCGTTCGAACCTACCAGCTTCAAAACGGTGCCGTTGGCTTCGTATTCTTTCTCACCTTTAAAGGTACTTACGCAAGAGGAAAGATACGAAGAGGCTGAAAGTAACAACAAAGCGGAGGAAAACGTATCTTGAATTTTGCGCTGAAACTTCGCGAGTTCAATTTTTTTTTTTACCGTAATATCTATATGTTTTGTGATATGGGTTTGGAATCATTTTCTTGTTTCTTTTGTTACAAAAACGATTCTTGATCTTTGTTCATTTAGGAGTAGGCAGCTTTGTGTAAGTTTCGAGTAGAAGACGCAGAGCGAGAGAGAGAGAGTGAGAGAGAAGGGCTGTGTTTGGTAATAGAGATGAAAACAGAGGCGAGAGTGGGGGTGAATCAATCTCAGAACGGAACCATATCCCAGCTTCTTGCAGGAGGCGTAGCAGGTGCCCTTAGTAAAACCTGTACGGCTCCTCTTGCTCGACTTACCATTCTCTTTCAGGTTTGTTTTCATTCTTTACTATTTTATTCTATTTATTTATGGGGTTCTGTTAGTTTGATTTTGATACTTTCTGGGTTAATCATTTTGTTTAGTGTTGGTTTTTTAGGCCAGAGAAATGACGGTAGTGAGTATTTTGGGTTCTAGTTGATGATAATGGGTAGTGCGTATATACATTTAGCGTCAATACGATGGTACTTTAATTTGTTCTTTCACTTAAAAAAAATGATAGGGCTTAGCTGGTGTGAGGTCATGAATCGCTAAAGGAATGTGGGGGGAACAAGAACAAGAATGTTTGAGGTTGGTTTGTGGATGAAAATAAGGAGGGTGGTTGTTATGGATTGGGTGTTGTTGAATGATATCACAATTGAAATTGACAATTTACTATTGGTGTTAGTAGGTGCATAGAAAGTGAGGAGTGCTATAGCAAGTATTGATGTTTGTTATATGAGTCACATTGAATTCCAGATAAGTAGAACTGTGATATGGAGGTAATATGTGTTTTTTGTGTTTAGAATTCATTTGTAGGACTAATGATGACAAATTACCTTGTTGGCTCGACTGGTGAAAGAGGTTTTATGGGGTTGGTAGGTTATAGCTTTGAATCTTGTTTTGCATTATAGAATTAGATGGAATTTATTTTGGGAAAAATGTGATCAACTGTATTCTGATTTGGAACTGAACCTTCTCTTATGGGTAGTGATTATTTGGTTGGGACTTGTTGCCTTATTGAAAACATCTTTGTTTCTTTTTCTTGTTTCTTTTCTTTTTTAGTAATTTCTTTGTTCTTGAAAGTAGGTTCAAGGCATGCACTCTGATGTGGCCATATTGAGAAAGGCTAGCATATGGTGTGAGGCTTCACGAATTGTCCATGAAGAAGGATTTAGAGCCTTCTGGAAAGGGAATCTGGTCACTATTGCCCATCGTTTACCATATTCATCTGTCAACTTTTATGCATATGAGCACTACAAAAAGGTTGGTATAAATGTTATATGAAATTATATTTTTCATGCAATAAAACTACGTCAGATCGTTCTGCTTTCTTGTCCTTATAGCTAATCCTCTCTATGTTGCAGTTACTACATGTAATTCCAGGATTGCAAAGTCATGGGGAGAGTATGAGTGCAGACCTCTGTGTTCCTTTTATAGGTGGTGGTTTAGCAGGAATAACAGCTGCATCTGCCACATATCCATTGGATCTCGTAAGGACACGCCTTGCAGCTCAGGTAAGATTAGCTTCTTTTGGTGCTATATGACCAGTGGGAAAATCTTTTACTTTTCTTCTAATTGTTTTTACCTATCTCATAGGTAAGGTTTTATATGTACAATACCGATGCCTTTTTGTGGTGTTATTGGATTTTGTTGTGCTCTAGAGTATTTATTTACTAAGAAGTATTTGCATGGTTAGAGGACACTTCTGGGCTGCTGTTGATTGAAGCAGGGTATTGGACCCCCTCCCATATTTCTGTCCTTTTTTTTTTTTTGGCTATTAGTAGTTTTAAGTTGACTTTCATGTATATTAAGAACTGGACTAATCAAATTTTTGCCTCATCTGTGGTTTCAAACTTTAGTATTACTTTTGTTCTTTTCCTCCTGCTTTTACTTGTATATTTTTTTCCTTATCAACTTACCTAAAATTTTTGCAGACTAAGGTGGTCTACTACAGAGGTATTTCTCATACTTTACAAACTATTTGTAGAGAGGAGGGAGTTTTGGGCCTCTATAAGGGACTTGGGGCAACACTCTTGGTAAGTTCCTGTTGTTTTTCTATTATTATTTCTTTTAATAAGAATGTTATTCGGTGTGTAGTTGACTGCAGTTTTGAAATTACTGCAGGGTGTTGGCCCTAGCATAGCAATTAGCTTTTCAGTATATGAAACCTTGAGATCTTTTTGGCAGTCACAGAGGTGATCACTCCATTATTTGATTAATTGGTTTCAGGGTTTAGATGTCACCTCTTAATAACTTTGTTGCATACATCCAAATCTTTGTTTTATCAATTCAATATCATTTTCTTTACATCAGGCCACATGATTCTACCGTTCTGGTCAGTCTGGCATGTGGCAGTCTTTCTGGCATTGCGTCATCAACAGGTGAGTAATCTTGGACCTGCTACCTTAAATGTTTCCTGGTATTTTGATGGAGCTAATTGAAATTTTCTTCATTATTATTTTTATTATTTTAATTTATGTGGTAGTTTTAATTGTCCGAAACCTAGTGTTACAGTCTGGCACATTGTCACATTGTATTCGCTCTTGGGGGGGGGGGGGGGGGGGGGGGGGGGGGGNATTTTAATTTATGTGGTAGTTTTAATTGTCCGAAACCTAGTGTTACAGTCTGGCACATTGTCACATTGTATTCGCTCTTCCCCCCCACCCCCCCACCCGCACCCACACCAACCCCCCTACCCCCCCTCTCTCTTATGCTAGTGATTGCAATTCTGCTTGAAATAACTGTCCTTTGAGTATAATTTTGTTTGTATTGTAGTAAGATGCAGAGACATTGTTGATATTGAGATTACATAAGCTTGTTTTGCATCTTATTTATGCTTACGCCTTCAATAAATCCTTTTGATGACCCTCAACTTTAACTACCATACGGGGTGCTAATTAGGTGTGTTGTATTAGTTAACAAGATTTTGGTTGACACATATACATATGTTTGATTAGAAAAATGTCAATTTCTATCAATAGAAGTTAATATATCTAGCTGTTTATCATGCTTTTGATGCAGAGGCGAAGGTTATGGTGCAGGCTCTGCATTAAGCATCTAACCAGACTGACCCCTACTAGAGCCAGAGAGCAAGAGTGCAGTAGTTTTTTTAATCTTGCATTTGAGAATTTTAGTAAGGAATCAACAAAAAGATTTACCTTTTCTATCATTTACCTGACTTCATCTTTTTGTGTGAGGATCTGGTTCAGATTAACTGCATCTCTTTAACATATATTTAATAACTTGTCTCCCCAAGCACTGCAGTTGGTTCCATCATGGGGTGGTACTATTCTCAGGTGAACCTATACTGTTGTATCTGTTATCAGAGGTGAGAGGTGTCCTCTTTGAGGTATGCTTCTCACTTAGGCTTCCTTGTCATTTGCTTAGCGGAATTGAATCCTACAACCCTCACCAGTTCATTTGTTCGGAAACTATTCTTTGATTTATGAGCATTTATTTTTATTTTTTTTCCCTTGCACTTGCAATGAATTGAGCTGTATTTTAAATAAAGTGGTGATGGAAATTCATGAAAATTGGTCAAACTAACTACCTCATTTAAGTAAACAACTAGTTACTCCCAATTGATAAGTACCAAAAGATACAGTGCATTGGCCAAAAACCATTCAGCAATAGGCAGACAACTGTAAATGTGGTATATGCTGCTTGAAGTCCATTCAGTAGATTTTATCATGGGAGTTACCTTCCATGGTTCTACCGTGGTTAGCCTTGGTTGACAGGACTGTGTGTATGATTTTAGTTTCTAATTGGGTGGTACATTCCTTATCAAACAGAGGTGATAGCATCACTTAGTTTTACTGGTAACAGGGTCAGTATTTGAAGACTAATATTATCTCATACTTGTCATATCATCTCCAAACTGAATATTGAGCTGCACTATTTTATTTATTAGTAATTTGTAAACTTATTTGTTAACACCTAAATGTTGAGCTGCAAAGATCTGCCATGAAGCGGTTTAGCACCCCAATCATCAATTGCCTTCTTCACACTTCACTTACCTTCCTCAAAGTGAGTATAGTAGGATTCAATATTGATGTTTCTGGGACAATTAAATTAGTTTTGGTATGTTAAAAGTTGTTTTTTCATCATACTGTGGACATCACTTATACAATCATTATGTTTCGAGCTATTATGAGTTATCAATATGTTGGCAAGCCGGAGCATGGTAAGCCTTATTAATAGCTTTTTTTGGGGGTAGTGGATTATAATTTTCTCTGCTAGCAGCATTACCACATTTTTAACAGGTGCTGTGTGGTGTTTTTTTAATGTTTTACAGTTGAACACTATACTAATGTATGCTGCTCATGACTATTTTGGACATAAATAGCTATGACTGGGTTGTAACTTCACAATGTGATCCTGTGTTGGTGATGGCATTCAATCATTTTTCATGTGTGACTGACTGGTTTTGATATTTTGTTTGTAAATCTAGTAGTCAAAGTTCAATATAATATTAAATAATTCCTTTTAATGTGATGTGAGTGTTATGTACAGCCCTGTTTCAATTTGATATGCGTATTATTTGCAGCAACATTTCCTCTGGATTTGGTGAGGCGAAGGAAACAATTGGAAGGGGCAGGTGGCCGAGCCAGGGTTTACACAACCGGCCTTTTCGGAACATTAAGGCACATACTCCAGACTGAAGGCTTTCGTGGTTTGTACAGGGGGATTTTACCTGAATACTATAAAGTGGTTCCTGGTGTTGGTATATGTTTCATGACCTATGAGACGCTAAAGATGCTTCTAGCAGATGTTACTACTGGGGTATAGTTCTTGCTATCATCTCATGACCTTTGATCTGCAACTACGAGAATTTGGTGATTAAATTTTTATATAATAGCATAGCCGATTAAGTTTCATGTGTTTTCTCATTGCGGTTAATCATTTGAGACTGCTGTGAGAATTATTTTTTTCGATGTATAGATAGTGAAACAGTATACAACATTATCAAGTCTCAAATACATCATTTTGATAGGATATCGTTTTGCAGTTCTGTGCGACGTTTCTCTTAGATGCTAAGAAATGGAAAGGCTTGTGGAAAGTTTATATCGTTTCTTGAACTTTTTCGCCAAATAAAATGCATAGACATAATTGGAGCATGCAAATTATGAAGAAAAAGATCTGCCCTGAACACAATGATAAACTCGACTAACAATTATAGGACTTGGAAGAGTCATTCAGGATATGTATCATCAGTGAACCTCATTAAAATTAAGAGGAGAAGCTGCTTAAGCTTCTGTGATTAGCTCCCAGTTATTTCGAGGAAAACGCGATCTTCAACCGAATGAAGCTAAGAGAATCCAGTAACATTTGTTAGCGTTAAAGTGGAAAATTCCCCGTTAGACGAATGTGCTCTAGTGTACGACGCAAACCATACTTATTGACAGCTGCATTAGCAGCTCTGAATCCTCCCCCATATGCTGGAGAAGCATCATTAGCAATTTGGTGCATGAAAAACTCACCAAGCTTTTTCTCAACCCCAGACTTTCCACCTTTCTTTGAAGATGAGGAAGATGATGAAGCTGCTGAGGTGGATGGCATGTCGCTAGATCCTGCCATAACCTCTGATTCAAGCCACATATATGAAAGCACTTGACAAATACCTTCCTCTACTTGTGGATTAAGATCACGGTAGCCTGCATTTATCACAAGCAAGTTGAAGAATATAAAAACAGTGCATATTGAATATTCCAAGAAAAAACGTAAGCATTTTTACCTTTAAGGCGCAACCAACCATGCATCAGCTCATGGGCAAGAATAGCACCTGTCAGTAGTCTGCACCCAGCAAGGAGAATATATTACTGGGAAGCAAACACAGGATGGTCTAACTCATTTTCTATTAAACAAGTTTTCGAGACTTGAAAAAAAGATTACCTTGGAAGACCATAAAGAACAAGGATAGCAGTAACTTCACATTTCCTAGTCAGCTTGTGGTGTTGAGTCCTCATTCCCACCAGTCGGTGGCCTCCAATTCTTGGCCTCTTTAGTACCTGGACATAATCAAGTTGAGAACACAACGGAAACACTTAGTAAACTTGTTCCAAATTTAAGCAAGAGTAACTTTTTATAGGTTTCTGATATCATACACTTTTGACAGTCTGCTCTTCAGAAAGACAAAGACCCCTTGTCTCAGGCATGTGATGGTATCCCTGGAAAACCAAACCTCAATCAGAGCAGTTTCTTCAGAAACCAAAATGATAAAATCTAGAGTCTGAAACTGTGCATTACATTCTTCTCCCCTACGATAGCTTCATTAAGCGCTTGTCTTTCAACAAGAAGCATGGGAATTTGTTGGTCCAGTTTCATATTCATTCCTTCATAATAGTCTCTGATGGCATGGTAAAGGGGTTGGCAATCACCAGTGTCCATGATAGCGGATTCCATACACTCTAAGCACAAACTTCGCCCATCTTCCAACGAGTAGTATCTTGCATTCCAAGACTAAATGAGGAAAACAAACGAATGCTTAACACTTCTTTGTCTTTTGTTTTCAAAATTTTTTTATAAATTTTGGGGAAGAATAAACTATTTGATTTTGAAATTTATTCCATTTAGATTAGTACCTCCAAACGTTCACAACTACAGCAGCGAGAGGTGTGATCATATTCATGAGAGGGGCAGTACTTTTGGGACCAAAATGGATGGCACCTGTACTCAATCAAACCAGCTGCATTTGTTGGGATCTGAAAGATTGTGAAATTGAAAAAACAAAATTAGTCTCTAATGATTCATATGGACAGCAATAGTTAACTAGATTTTGAACATAATATACTTAAAAGAACAAACTACAGCAAGCAATTTATAATAAACTAATTGAACATCGCTTACAAAGTTGTGGCAAACTTCACATTTGGGATGTGTCAACTCTTTAAAACAAGACTTGTGATAAGGATCCCTCCCTGACAAAGAAAACTTGGATCAAGAAAAAAAGATAATAAGAAACCAGTTAACAATCAGAAGAAAGAAACATTCAAACACTAATCTAAGAACATCAAACCACCTCATGCTCTGTAATTGGGTAACCACAAGAGCGACAACGGAAGCACTCTGGATGAAAAAATGTTCCCATACATCCCAAGTAGTTGCCGAATCCAATGTCACGGTGGCAGCCACCACATATTCTGCAAGTTGTAGGCATAAGCTGATAAGCAAAAGTTACGAAACAAGGATTTGTTTTCTTCTGTTAAACT
This sequence comes from Bursera cuneata, assembly GCA_026212285.1. NCBI lineage: Eukaryota > Viridiplantae > Streptophyta > Magnoliopsida > Sapindales > Burseraceae > Bursera > Bursera cuneata. The sequence goes on from JANLJB010005031.1 coordinate 61,653, forward strand.
GGGTCAGACTTTACTTGTATCCTCTCTGATTATAATTTGCAGGGGCATAAGGAGGATATGGAGGTATCAAACCATCCTGAAGTGGCCAAGTAAGATCATCATTGTTTGACCGCGATCTTTGCCCTGAAAAATAAAGACTGACATTCAACATCCCACATAGCCTCATTGATAAGTTAATCACTTCTAGCAAGTATGTACTTACCATTTGATCTCTTTGATTCTTCCGCCAGAGAAAGTGCATATGCACGATCTAATTCCTCGTTCTCCCTATCAGCTCTAGAACGGTCATCCTGATGCATTAGAAAAACTATTATAAAAATCTTTCCCTGTACTGATCACCAGGTTCGTTCTTATGTGTTCTCTACCAGGTTTATGTTGCAAAACATGAAAAAAGGTCATTTGTGTAGATAACTTGCTACGGTGAAAGAGAATCCAAAAAGAGGGAATTTTTGTCTGTAAAAGACACAAAAGTACAACTTTTTTGCCACAATAGGAAAATGTTATTGACATATTTATTCTATGTTAAATAGTTAATCAAACTTATTTTGCATTGCAAAGGATGAAAATAGAACGCACAATGAGAAGAAGCAATAATTTTTATCACGTAACATGTTATTGACACATTTATTCTGTGTTAAATTGTCAATCAAACTTATTTTGCATTGCAAAAGATGAAAATAGAACACACAAGGAGAAGAAGCAGTAATTTTCATCACGTAACATGGGCAATGGGCACAGGGACAAAACTTTAAAGTACTGTATGTACTTTTCTGCAAGTTACAATTACATTTGAACAAAGTTTCCATTTTTTTTTTTTTTTAAACTTTTACAGTCTGTAAAGAATATATCAGAAAGGCAATAAGTTAATGTATTGTTACCACAGATCGACGTGGTGTGTGCCACATCATGCTTTCCTCTCCAAACTGGGGCTGACGGCCACTGCTAGTACCAACACCACCGCCACCACCTCCGCGAGTTGATCCACTCTTGAAAAGCTTACTCAGCCATTTCATAAAACGAGACTTCCTTTCTGTGTATGAAGAAACAAAGTCCCCTGCTTACAATAAACCATTCCATGATAAACCCCCAAAACCCCACCAAGAAAATTCATTTCAATGAACCAAATTAATATTTTGCCAACCTAAAACTATGAAACTGAAACTTTAGTAACACACAGATATCTCACCCTATATATATATATAAATTCTATATTGATAAACTAAACCACTCATCTTATAATGATTAATATTGTTATATGATGTTATGTATTAGCAATATGTTTTTGTTGATTGCACTATGTAACAAAATTATATATAACAAGATAGAAAATATGCCCTACAGTAGCCCATATCAATAATATTCTTACGCAGTGTGAGAACACTATAAGTTATTTCGCAAGAACTCATGCAAGAATCTTAGAAAAATATTGATATTAATCAAAACATTCAAAAAGAAGATGAAAAATTTCCCAAAATTCAACAAAACGCTATATTTCCAACAAGATGGATTATGAAACATTGAGAGCACAAAAAGTTCGCCAAAACCTGACCTCATAATCAACATAGTAATACATTAATCTAAGTAAAGGAAAATATATATAAGAGTTCGGTTTGGTGCCATTAGTATATGATAAATAAAAGAGCGTACCGTAAATACAAGGATTAGAGATATGGTTGACACTTGATGGAGCAGCCATATAAGGCAGGTGGTAGGTATGTATAGGTTTCGCCGGATTGCAGAAACGAAAACGATAGGAAGAGAGAGGAAATGGGTGGAGATGAGTGGAGAGAAAGAGAGAGAAGCGAACAATGCAATTATCATCGTTAAAAGAGGGAGCTGAAAAGAAAGAGAGAGGAATCTTGAGGAGAGAAAGGAAGTGAAGAGAGAGAGATTCTTGGCTTGAGAAAGGAAGGAAGAGAAAGTAGAAAAAGAGGAGAAACGATCACAGAAAGATTTGCGCTATTGTGGGGAGAGGGAATCTGCTGAAACGGAGGATGTTAAAGTAACGTTATGGACGGCTCATAATCGAATCAGAGAAAGCGAAAGTATATGTTTACACAAACGGGTTGTGATATATCAATAGAGCTGGAGAGAATTTTATTTATTTTTCTAGTTTCTCTCTTCCTTTTGCTTGCTTGCAAGATGGAAGGAATTAATTATATTTGCCGGGTAAAGAGAGAGGGAGATCATTTGAATGATCAAGATATTCTGTTAAATTACAGGGCTACCGTGAGTTTTCCTTCTGGGATCTGTTTGGATTCCTGGAATTAAAGTCGACAAATATATATACTTGCATGAGTTGTGATTCCACTAGACGCACTTTTGTTTTTGTTTTCAACGTTTATAAATTTATTAATTAGTTTTGATAAATTTAATTTTCATGGAAAGTCTGTAGTTGAATTCTTGTTGCAGATAATAATATTCGATCTTTTGCTGAGTGCATGGAGCATTAAATTGAGACAGACAAGTTCAAGTTAGACACATATCGGTACATAAAAGTAATCAGTATGTGATCATGATCATGATAAAGGTGTACTCGATCGTGATGGTGATTGATGAGTGAACTTGAGGTTTCAACTTTCAACCTTGATGTCAACTGGGGAATTAACAGTTCTTTCCACCAATCAAGCGTCAAGCAAACTCTACATGATGAAAACCACAAATGTTTTCTGTTGCTGTTGATAGCTTGCTAGCTTTTCTATTAAGCTGGCCGCAGGTTCTCTTCCTAGCCTAAAAATGCATGGATTACACTCGTTAAGTGGAAGAGAGAATATGTTATATGTATATATAATATAATGTAGTTTATTAATAAGATGCTGCATTGTTTTTGGAGAATGGGAACAATGAGATCTGCTCTGAAAGAATTTCACCATTTTCAGAAACGCTTTATCTTGTTTCACCATTAATATAATTAACTGTATGTCTGTACCCTTTAAAAGGGAACATATACCCAAATCGTCAAAGAAGCTCCAACTTTCAAGAATAAGTTAAGCCAGAAATTAGATTTCTAAAGCAATTAACTAACAACTAGCAGCAGCTGCTTTAATTGCCATTGCTTTGGCAGCCTTAAATTAACCAATTTGAATTCCAAACTTTGACAGATATATAACTTAATTAAAACAAGTAAAGGCATGTTTTGTATTGGCTGATGGTACCAGGTGAGCTGGATGCTAGAGTTTTACTTGATTTAGATTATGGAAAGCAGCATATGCATATATGTTGTGACTAGGATGACATCAAAGTAGAAATATTCCTTTGCGTGTTGCACAATATTATCCGCCGCTGCTTTCAAAAAGCAGGGGCTGCAGCTGCATGATCTGTTGCAAACGTAGCTGCTTTAACATGTTTGTGGTCGATCAGTTACTTTCATTCTAATTAATCCTTTTGGTCAGACCATGATGACCCTTTTACATGTCAAACTTCAGATTTAGATGCCCTTTTAAACGATCCAGAATCATATTCCTTCACATTGTTTTCATATGTCATTTTGATTATTCAATTATTTGAATCCATGCATGCATGTAAGGAAAGAAATTGGGATGAAGTTGTTATACGTATGTAAGGTCTGCTCTTTTGATCTGTACTTGTGCTAATAAACATTGATAACATTATGAAACAGTACTTGATATTAAGCATGCATGCAATCATCAGTCATGAACAAGATTGTCAAAAATTACATACTAATCATCGAAAATTATATATTAATTAATCCTAATATAGGATTTGTATAGTTTTGTTGTGTGATATTCACCTTTTTATATCTTTAATCCGTCGTTAAGATTGTAAGATTGAACATTTTTATCACTCAAACAAAACCTTCAATCAATAATAGTACTAAACCTTAATTAGAAAATTTTCCCTGTTTGGCCATTTTCTTTTTCCTAGTGGAAAAGGCTAGTTGAGGAAGCAATTCAATCACTATAGTTTCAATTTTCAAATACCTAGCAAATCAATAGAAAGTTTATCGTTATCTAATTTTACTATTCTTATATGTTCGTTTATTTTATACTATTTTTATTCTAGTTAATTATCCACCTAATATTAAAAAGTCGTCTCCTCTCTTTTGTATTTGAACAAAAAAAATATTACAATATCTCTTGACTAATATCTTTGAATTTTATATCTAAAAATTATAATTTTGTTAAAAATAAGAAAAGTATATTTCATCACTTTGAAAATTACTATAATCTCAATATTTGTTGTGAGAGGAAACCTGTTGGATTGGGTAGGCAAGTAACGGGTCCATACTTGAACAAAAGCGTTTGAATACCCACAAAACAAACGGCGACATAGTTAGATGGGTTTATGCAATGCAAAATCGCAAAGCTTTTGAAACGATGTCGTAGAAGCAAACCACTCAAAACAAATAAATATCTATGGGCGGCTCCGTCGCTTGGGACTTGCAGGCTTGCAGCCTTCCCCATCTTCCATGTTTGATCGCACACTTTTCTCTTCCTACCTTCTAAAAACAAAAATAGAAATAGAAATTAAAAAAGTTAAATTATACTAATTTTTCCCCACCCTAATTCAATTAATTTTCTACGAAAATAGAATTTAAAAGTATAAACTTTAATTTAATTTTAATTTCCAATATGTCCCACCAAACAAGCATTTAACTAGCAAACACACAAACAAAGGCTAGACACAACTTAAACTAAAAACTCCCACAATAAAGATACATAATAAAAGAGAGTTAGAGAGGCTCTCTTGCTTTTCTTTTTCATTTGTGATCATCACCATCGTCGGCTGGGATATCTTTTGATCACAACCATTGAAGGGAGGAGGATCCGATGGCAACACAGGGACAGACAACCATGGACCCTGAAGTACTGGATGGCATAATAAACCGGCTCACGGAGGTCCGATTAGCCAGACCCGGCAAGCAGGTCCAGCTTTCTGAGACTGAGATCAAACAGCTTTGTGTTGCCTCCAGGGACATCTTTATTCGACAGCCTAACTTGCTCGAACTTGAAGCCCCCATGAAGATTTGTGGTACTCTTTTATTTATTTTCTTTCTTTATGCTTTTGATTTTGCTGTTTTTCTGAAGTGGGTATATTGGATTATGAAATGCATGAGTTAAGCATCAAATAATGTGATATTGTAACTGTGTGCGGTCTTTAGATATATTTTTGTGGTTATTGTAGAGAAGCGAGAGGGCTACTTTTTGAAAATGATTAAGTCTTATGAGCATAGAATTTTGCAGCCAAGTAGCATGGCCTATATTGTGATAGAATGTACTAGATGTTTAGGTTTTTCAATTTGGGCTCATGGCATATGTGCTGTTGGGAAATTGTTTTTTGTTCTCTTCATTTTTTTTTTAATATTTTTCTTTCTTTTTTTTTTTTTTAAAAAAAAGACCTAATTGGAGATTAAGCTTGTTTACAGGAAAATTATTAGTATTGTGTAGGGGTGGGTTTTTGATGGCCTAATAAGTTCTGACAAAGTTCAAGGATAATTATTTGCCCTAGAATTGAAGATTTATGGCAGAAATCCTTTTGATAGATTGTTTGATCTCCTTCAAGCATTGGGGACAAGACAATCCCTGCTAGAAATTTCGAATACTTTTCTCGTCTGATTTTCATTTGGATGTTTTACTGTCATTGTCTTGGATTTTCTCTTTCAACTTCACAAAATCTTTATTCCTTTCTGCAGGTGACATACATGGCCAGTATAGTGATTTGTTGAGGCTTTTTGAATATGGAGGTTTTCCACCTAATGCCAATTATTTATTTTTAGGGGACTATGTGGATCGTGGCAAGCAGAGCTTGGAAACAATATGCCTCTTGCTTGCATATAAGATTAAGTATCCAGAGAACTTTTTTCTTCTACGAGGAAACCATGAATGTGCTTCTATTAATCGGATATATGGATTTTATGATGAGTGCAAACGGCGGTTTAATGTGAGACTTTGGAAAGCTTTTACTGACTGTTTTAACTGCCTTCCTGTGGCAGCTCTTATAGATGAAAAAATTTTGTGCATGCATGGTGGTCTTTCTCCGGACCTCTCCAACTTGGATCAGATTAGAAACCTAAGTCGTCCTACTGCTGTTCCCGACAATGGTTTGCTTTGTGATTTGTTATGGTCGGATCCTGGAAGAGATGTTCGGGGATGGGGAATGAATGACAGAGGAGTTTCATACACCTTTGGTCCGGACGAGGTGTCAGAATTCTTAAAAAAGCATGATTTGGACCTAGTTTGCCGTGCCCATCAGGTGGTATTCTTACTCTTTCATTTCCAATTTCTTTATGGTAAAAATGTTCTAGTAACTCAGGCTAGTTGTTTTGACTCTCATGATATTACATATTCTAGGTTGTGGAGGATGGATATGAATTCTTTGCTGACAGGCAACTTGTTACCATATTCTCAGCCCCCAATTATTGTGGTGAATTTGATAATGCTGGTGCAATGATGAGTATCGATGATGATCTGGTGTGTTCTTTCCAGATTCTTAAGCCAGCAGAGAAAAAAGCAAAGTTTATGATGTCAACAAAAATGTGATTTTTGCAATCTCCCTAGGCTTAACCAAGGTCAGTTGAACAATATTAATTATTGCATTTGTTCCCTTATCTTAGTGTCGCTGCTGTTGACAATGAGTGTACATTCTTATCTGTTGGTTAGCTTGATTGCTTCTGCTCATTATGTTGGTATTATTGTTCACTCTTTGTGATCATCTCTGCATATATTACTTTTTGTCTCTCTCTTTTGTTTGGGGGGTGTTTAGGATTGGTTTATTTGGATTAAGAATTTGTTAAGTGTTTAAGTAAATTACTAACTTTATCAACTTTGTGGTTAAAGTCTTGAACTATATCACTTGTAATGATATCATCTTCTATTGTCTGATTGACTTCATTGTATCATAGTTGACACTTCAGTCAAAATTATAATGTTACACTAAAGTATTGATTCAAATGCAAACTTTAGTTATAAAAGGGATAAGTTTAACTAATTTTTCCCGAAGTTCCACATTATGCTTGCAATTTTTGTGCCAAATTTATTTCAAGAATTTTTTAGGATAATTATTTAATTTGTATATGAATATCTTGCTTTCTTGAAAACATGACTTTGATGCAAATTAATCTCTTGCTGCTTCTAAGTACTGGTGCTTCTCATTTGCCTAGGAAATAGTTGAAACATCGAAGACTGCTAGCTTCAGAACTGAGCTTTTACGTGAGGGTCCAACAAAATAGTGCTTGGCTTTATATGGTGGGGAAATTTTCTAGAATTCCTGGAGCAATGCTTTGTATGGGGAGTGAAAGCCAGAAACTTTTTGTTTTATTTTATCTCCCTTCACTATTTTTTCTTTGTAATAGTACTTATCGGCAGTGCTTGTGTATATAAAATTCATATTGGGTTTAGACCTCAGTCTTGTGCTTCTTGGCACCTAAAAATGGCCACATTTGCCTCCTAAGGAAGTTTTTGGTTTTATCAATTAAATGAGCTGTTTTTATCTAATAGTTATGCATTTTCTGATGTTATTAGATGGCCAATTGCATTAGGTTGCAATGAATGGCAATTCTTCACGCCCTAAATATTAGTGGCCGTATTTGGAGTTGGGATGATATGCTACTCATGAAAGCACGAGGGTAGTAGCCAACATGAAATCCCGATGCTTCAGACATTACCATTGAATGTCTCTGAATTTAAGTTGGCCAAGACATGAACCATCCTGAAGCCATGTCTTCTATGCTTATGTTTGCTTCTGTTCTGTTTATTTCCGATCAGTCGATAAACTATAGACAAATTAGTATTATATTCTTTGATAGAAGCTTACTTCCTGAACAGTTACAACATCTTTAGCCTAAACTCCAAAGAAATATGACAAATTGCCTTCCCTCAGCGGTACATACTTAAACGTGATTGGAAAACCTAAAAAGCACGATGTCTTATTTTATACCATTAAACAGGCATAATTGGTGCCACGATATTGCATTTGCAACTCAGTTTTAGTGATAGGATTTGCATTGCTGGGTTGGCCTTTGATTTCCATTTTCACTTTTGCAATATTCTTACATAGGCAAACAACACATGGAGTTGAAGAACTGACGCTTTTATGAGCATTATATTGATTCGGTTGATGATGGAACTGTAATGCGAAAGGGTGATTAGGATATAAATATTATTATTTCTATATTTAACGTAAGAAGCAATTAACTTAAAGTCCACGGAGAATAAGAGAGACGCATAAAACTAATATTTTTAATTAGAACAGTAATTTTGAAATTTAAAAATTATGAATTCTTGGAGTATAAATATTGGGAAAGTTCATCTATTTCTATACATGAAATGTAATTGTTCAAATCAGAACAAAATTTGAAAATATTTTTTGTGTAAAATGATATTTGCTCAGAAAAATAAGGGCAAAGAGCAAAATAATATTTTTCAAAAAATAACAAAATAAAAGGAGTGAGTCAGGGGGGCATGGGGCTCATAATTGAAAGCGCCCACTCGTTGCCTCTTTACTCATTTAAATTTTTGCCTCTCTCTCTTTCAGGTAGGGTTTTGCATTTTTAGTACCAAAAAAGTTAATAAAAAATGTTTTAAAAAAATATATAATTTTTTTAAATTAAAAAAAAAAGACGATTTTCTGTTTAAAATTCTCTCCACCAACTATTCCTACTGCTTTCCGGGAAAATTTCGAATTGCATTCGAATTTTCTCTAGAAAATGATGAACTTGGCGGATCCATCAGTGGCACTGCTTGCTGCGAGTGGAGGCGACACAGTCAAGCTCTTTGATGTTTCGGTTGAGCCTGGCGATCCCTGCATTTTAAGTTACACGCCATCCCCTGGTTGCCTGGTCAACTCAGTCAAGTGGAACCACACGAGTAAGTCACTAACTCAGGACTCGCTTTTTAATTACATTTCTTTCTTTCTTTTTTCAATTTTTATTAAAAGAAAGACAATTCTTGGATTTAAAGGTTTCTGTGCTTTGCTTTAGTTAAAACTTTGAATTTAGTTCAACTCTATTTCGTTTTTAATTGAATTTGCATTTCCTTTGTAATAAAAGTGAAGCCTTGATTGGTGTGGATGGTTTTGAGTCTCCATTCGTTAGTTTATTCTTCATTTTGAAAGTTTTGAGTTCAGTTAAGCGAGATCGTTTGTAAGTTAATTGAGTGATGTTTTGCTTAGGGTTTTTTTGGCTAATGACATACTCGAGGATGGGGAAGAGGAAAGGAAGCGAGTTTTTTTTTTTTTATTATTAAAAAACATAAACGGAATGTAGTTCGTTAGAGTTCAGTTGAGTAAAATTTTAGATTTGGCTTTATTTGGTTGTTGATAAGTTGGAAGAAGAGTAATGAAGGATGTTCTTTTATGTTTGGTATTTCTCAGGTTTTTTAAATGAAAAATTGAACTCAGTCGGGGCAAATAGTTTATTAAACGTAGTTGAGAGGAATATTTATTAGGGTTTCTTTTGGTTGATGATAAATTGGCCAAAAAGTTGGAAAAAGCGGAGATTTGAGTTTAAATCATGTGTTTGTTCTTTTGATTGAAAAATCTAAACATAATATCTTGGAGTAGTTTCTACATTCATGCATTTAAATAGAAGATTAGCTTTTTGTTTTTATCATTTCATTTGGATTGGGATATCATTCTTGCAGATTTGGTTGTTGCAAGTGCTGGAGAAGATAAGAAGATATCATTGTGGAGAAAAAATGGGCAAAGCATGGGGACAATTCCAATCTCTGGGACTGATAGTGGAGACAATATTGTGGTAATCCTCTTCTAGGTGTCTAATGCACCATTGATGCACTTAGTTGGGATCCAAGTGACTTATTATTCCAAATAGGAAATATTCTCTGGCATATCTTCAATTGTCTCTTCTAGAAGCACTAAAGTTGACACTGTTGGATTTGTCTATGTTTACTTCTACCACCAGTAATTCTGTCTTCTAGGGTATTCAAAGGCAGAACAGTGCATGACTTGAATAAATCTGTGGACCTAATTTGCTATTAAATCCTTTAGGCTTTGCATCATAAGAGACTATGGCCCATAATGCCTGAGTCACGTGCTTGCAGTGGCTCGTGCTAAAACTGTGTTTTATGTGTTGTCCTGTGCATGAAAAATCCTTTAGCTTTTGTTGTTTGGTTCCCCAACCAGTCATTGCACCAGCTTCAGCTGTTTTTATGATAAATTAATCAATTTTCTAAAAGGAAAATGAATCAATTTATTGTTTGATTTTTTCAATTTGCAGGAATCTATATTGGCTATTAGCTTTAGCAACAAGGGATCGAGATATATATGTTCTGGTGGAAGCAGTCAAGTTGTGAGAATATGGGATTTGCAGAGGAAGCGCTGCATCAAATGGTTGAAGGGTCATAATAATACTATAACTGGTGCAATGTACAATTGCAAAGATGAACACTTGGCTTCTATCAGTTTAAGTGGGGATCTTATTCTTCATAACCTTGCATCTGGAGCAAGGGCTGCTGAACTAAAGGACCCTAATGAACAGGTTGTTTAGTTTTTTGCATCTGGGTCGCTTTCTCGTGTTTGTGATTTAGAGTCTCTGAATTTCAAGCTAATTGTTTATCTGATGGTTTTAAGGCCAGGTACTGAGAGTGCTTGACTATTCACGGATTAGTCGACACCTTTTAGTAACTGCTGGTGATGATGGGACTGTGCATTTATGGGATACAACTGGCCGCAGCCCAAAGGTATTTTATATTACTTCAATCAGATGGGGAAACAAGTAAACTACCTTGGAAACCTAGTGTGGCTAATTGTATGCTTCAGAAGAATATTATGTCTAAACTTACAAAATGTTGGGGCCTTTGGTCCTGGATGATAGGTTTATCATTCATATATCTTTCTGGTCTTCTTTCCTTCCATTCATTAGATTTTTGGCTTTTATCAAATCAAGGTGAAAATAAGTTTGAATTAGAAGAGGGAGACAAGAGAGCACTGAGAACCACTCACAGTTCTGAACATTTGTTAAAGATGTTTTTCTTTATAATAAAAACATTTTTGTTTACAGGCTTCTTGGTTGAAACAGCACTCTGCTCCAACTGCTGGGATTAGCTTCTCACCATCCAATGATAAGGTCTTGTCTTTCTCTTAGTAGTTTGGTGCCCTTTTATTATTGAATTAGTATATTGAAGGAGAAAATTTTCTGCATCCTTTGGAACAGTGACTCTATTTTGGGGCAGAATATCTTTCAGAACTAGTTAAACGTTATGTTATCTCAAATGTTCTCCTTGCAACAGATAATTGCTAGTGTTGGACTGGATAAAAAGCTCTACACTTATGACACAGGGTCTAGAAGACCCTCATCTTCCATTGCTTATGAGGCACCTTTCTCCTCATTGGCTTTTAGAGAGGATGGTTGGATACTGGCAGCTGGTACTAGTAATGGTCGAGTGGTGTTCTATGATGTTCGCGGCAAACCACAGCCTTTTACTGTTCTTCGTGCTTATAGTAGTTCAGAGGTGGGTTTTTTTTTTTTTTTTCACCTCTATATTGTTCTAACATAAAATGCCAAAATTTGAAAATTCATATGTCTATGCAATTGCTATTCTCTTGCATTAGCTGTAAGATTTTCTTTCTAATAACACTAAAACTTACATTTATGTGTACTTAAGTGCATGTGTATGGGAAATATTGCTTAAATCTGTTAATACTAAGTATTGCAGTTTTCATCAGGCCGTTTCAAGTTTATGCTGGCAGAGATCAAAGCCAGTTATTGTGAATGAGAGCACTTGCACTGCAGAGACAGCTCTTTTGGGAGGTGCTGTAGAAGATTCTATTCTTATGCCCGACCCACTTCCCTCTGTGTCATCATCAAGCCTTTCTTTGTCCACCGTGGTATCAGGTTCTCGACATATTGGCCGGTCAGTGTCTTCTTCAGAAGCATCTTTGCTTACTGTGAGTAGCAGCGGTTCTGTATCAAGCACACTCAATCTTTCTTCAACAGAGGAAACACCACAACGTAACCTTCTCCGACCAGGTGGAACATTGTCAAGATTGCATGCTCCTCGTTCTAGTTATAAATTTAAGGATGATATGGAGGTTTTTTCTCCTCTTGTGGATGTTCAGCCAATTACACCATCACTTGATAAGCTGTGGGATGATCATGATGGAGCAAAGAAAGATTCTCTACCCATTGATAAGAAGCCTTCATCCCTGTTGTTTCCTTCATCCAGTAGGAGATTCCCTTATGCAGAGGATGGGGCAAATGATCATCCGATATTTGATTGGAAACCCGGGTCAACTTCTAGACAGGTTTGGTACTTATTTGTATTTTATATCAGACGTTATCTGCAATGTGTGAAATATTTACTTATTTCTTCTGAGTGTGAGATATTGATCTTAATTTTTGATGCTCATGACCAATTAGTAATTGACATGTACACTGGAAGAACACAATTGTTACTACACCTTCCTAGTGCCATTTTTTTTTTTTTTACCAATATCTTCTTGGCCGTGCAATTATATTTCTCTCTCCACTTTGTGCAGGATGATGCCAGATCTTCCTTTGCCTCATCAGTGTCTACACCTACTCCATCTTCCAAGACTGAAGACTCTTCCATCACTCCTCCAGAAGCTTGGGGTGGTGAGAAATTAACTGATAAATTTGCCCACCTTCGTCTGCCATCTCGTTTTGGGATGTCGAGTTCTGGTGGTCTATCATCAGGGTCAATGTTTTCTGGGCTGCAAGATCTGTCCTCATCACTGAGTCAGACGAGTATGAGCTTATTGACAAATTCTAACCTGAGCTATGAAAACTTGCGTCCTAAAGATGTGTCTTCAAATCAGGAGAACTCTTCATTGGGACTTCCTGAACACCTTTCCTCTAGTTCAACATCAGCATCTGTTGGTACAAGAGGCATCATGGGACCAGCCAACATTGACTCACCAAGAGCAGCATCAGTAACTCTACCTCGGAGGTTTTCAACTTATGCAGAGAGAATTAGTACTACATCTGCCTTCAGTGATGGGACATCCCTGCTAGTTGGTTCCCCAAAAACAAAGAAAACAGGAGCCGAAACCAGGGAAGAGCTTTTGAGTAGCTTGTTGTCAAGGTCTGATACATCAGCTGCAACGGAAGCAGGAACTCTTCCCGCTATAAATGTAAGAACATAAGTTGGCTTCGTCAGTTTTATTTAAGAAAAAAGTGCTAGCATGATGGATCCTCTTTACTCTTTATCATTATAAATGCCATTAGAACTGATTTTGATTGCCTGGTGTCATTAAAACTGCAAATTGGTGATGGCACCTTTGATTGATTTTCACTGATGTCTATCATGCTAGCTTTCTTCTGCTTTTATTAATGGTGGATCATCGACTTGTTAACAGGGAGGAATCTCACAATCTCTAAAGGCCACTCAGCCAGATCCGCAGCAGGGAAGTAATTTTACCCTTCAGCTATTTCAACGTACTCTTGAAGAAACTCTTGACTCATTTCAGAAATCCATACATGAAGATATGAGGAACCTTCATATAGAAATTTTAAGACAGTTCCATATGCAGGAGGTACGTATGTGTTATACTCTCTTTCCCTTCAGTTATTGAGTTTTTTATTTTTTTTTCTTTTTTTCTCAGCTTTCATGAATATTTAAACAGATGGAAATGTCTAGTGTGATGAGCTCAATTCTGGAAAACCAAGCTGAGCTGCTGAAAGAAGTTAAGTCTCTGAGGAAAGAGAATCAGCAGCTCCGTCAATTGCTTTAGATTTTGGTGATGATGCATTTTAGCGTAATGGTTTGTTGACGGATTTTATAATCTTTTTGTTGATTTGTTAACATAATTTGTGTTTTATCGGTGGTGTTATTTTTATAGTTATATTGACTTTTTAAGCAACTATAGTAGAGTGAGTTAAAAAAAAAAAAAGAGAGAGAAAGAAAATCATTAAAAAATTTGACGAAAGTGCAAATGTGTTATTTAGTTTTAGGATTTATGAACTTGTACAGAAATGGTTCTAGCCTAATGAAATGAAGCTTCTAATTGGGTGCGGAATATCCAGATTATGTGCTCTAGTTTCGTTGGATGAATGTTTTTGTTGGTTGAACTTTTCCACTTGATTGCAAGTATTTGTATTTGATATAACTTCCCATAAAATTGCTGCAGATGGATTATCCGAATAAAATGAAATTAACTATACTGACGAAAAGGTTGTATAGCTATCAATCAGCAGAGTGAATAATTTTCTTGAGTGGCCTAGACTCGCAATCGACTCATGACCATTAGTATTACTTTTACTCTCAACAGTTGTAAGATTATTTTCAGATATCCCGTGAATCGGCTCAAACTAACTCCGAGTCAGAGGTTATGATTCAATAGCTGCACTGCACACGGCAAGCACACTTTATGTGCAAACCATAATAGGAATGGATAGACAATATGTCTACATATAAAACATTTTTTCAATAAAAAGACTGATCTCCTTCAGTTGGATAGCAACATAATTTTTTCAATGAACTGTTAACTTTTGCAGTACCGTAGAAAAAATTCTTTAACTTTCTGGATTTACTGTATAGCTTCAATGACGAAGAACAGCATTGGAGTGCTGTGCATTGACGAGGACCTGATACATCAAAACTTAGTGAACTTCAACTCAGTGGTCTGCCTCACTTCTTGACTAATCTCAGTACATCACCCACAAGGTGTAAGGAACCCGTTACGAGGACCTGATATATTAAACAGGAGTTTATAAGATTAGCGTGAATACATCAATAATGGATTTAAATCCAAACTAAAAAGAACCAACAGAAAAAGTATTAGGCTTTCTTTAGTTGCGAAATAATTTGCAATGTCAAAACATGGTTTTCAACTAGGGTATGTAAAGATCTGATTAATTACCAATTACATAATTGTTTAAAATTTATAGGACTTCCCAATAATTTTCTCCACTTTTTGCAGGAGATGAATATTTCTTTTATTGTTCAAGATTTTGGTTGAAAAGACACGCAAGGAACAAAGATCCACTAGCATAAACAGCAATCTGGCACCGATTATCCATGTCTTACACATAAATTGCACAACCAAAACTACAAGGACTTTTTTTTTTTTTTTTACGAGAAATGTATTGTCAACATGGATAAGTTTCATAAGTTCAGTGACTATAGCCAAGAATGCACTTCGACTTCACACAACTGAAAAACAAGCATTACCTGAAAACGAACAGACTGATTCTGTTGACCACTGTCTCTGAGCCATTTAATAGCCAATGGAAGCGAAGAAAAGACTGCACTGTTTTCACAGCTCCTGGCACTTACTTCTATATCATCTTTAACCTCTTCAGGATCTGCATTCTTGACTTCCCCTCCTAGAGATTCAAAAAGTTCCATTTTCATATCCAAACCAAAAAGAGCTGCCTTAAATGCAGTACTCATGTACATATGAGAATTTATATCAAAGACAATAAAAACAAAAAGTGATATACACATATCATGCAGTAAGTTCTAGAAGACAAAAGTATCTGGTAATCCACTTCCAAACAAACCAAGCCATTTTATGAACAAGATATGCACTCATTATGTAATAGCCACAATGTCTGACTACATATGCAAATATACTGTAGCAAAAAAATTCTATATATTTCCGAGCGATACCTCTATCACCCTGTATGAGGCTTTCCCATACTCTTTGAAGGGTAAACTGCCATGACAAATCAACTTGAGACTCGGTTGGTGGTAAAGCATGGGATCCAACCTTGTGATACACTGATATATTTGGCACAAAGAGTGCCTTCTTGAAGTAGACACCTAAAATATCCACAAATAAGAAAAATACAATCAAAATAGAAAAATATTTTTCTTCCCAAATTACTACTAATTTCCATTTCAATGGCCTTCAAAACTTTCAGAGAAATGGAAGCTTGAGGTCGTTATCTAATCAATTCAATTAGGATTCTAGGAAAAATTGTAGAAACTAATTCTCAAGCACTTCAACCATTTTGTAATATATATCATCATCAGTACTCATACTAACCGTGACTAGCACACGTTTTCATCAGGCGCGGAAGAAGCAACTGTGGATCTCTCACTGACATACAATTGAACAACAAAATCTGCATGGGATTTTAAGTAGCTTCAGTTCAGCATCAGTTAAATGTATCCAATGCAGCAAAAGTGATTTCCAAGTGGAAAAATATCAAGATCTACAGATAAAATACACAACCACAAGCATGTGTGTGCATACATATATTTATCGTCATAATAGAAGTTTCGGGTCTGAAAATAGTGGCGAGCATACTTCTGGTACAAATCCCATGCATTAGTTATTAAGTATTTCTCTCCTATCTACTAAATGCTCTCTTTTAAATAAAGCAAGTGATTTTCCGTCGTTGCAAAATTTACAGGATTTTGGAGCCAAGCACCTATGCTTTTTCTGAATTTTGAGAAATTTGACTTGGTGTGTTTTTTTGAATTTTTTACAATGGATTACCAAGGTGTGCCTACCTGTGAAGTGTTTTTCCTCGATCTTCCAAATTGGTGCTTCTGCGCCAATTCATGTGAAAATCCAGAATTATCCGGTGGTTGAAAATCCAACATTTGTTGCTGATTGTCTTCCTTAATGGCCAGAGAAAACCATCTTCCACATACTTCCATGCTTTCAGGACTATGAGCCCCGTCCAAATAGAACACAAGCTCTCCAGGGGTTTCAGTGCTTAAAAATCGATCAGGAACAATCTGTGCCCTTCCTTGCAAACTGGCCGTTGTTAGCCCTTTGATGAATTGTTCAGGCAGCGGACTCTACTCCATACAGATGAATAAAACATGGAAAAAGATCAATATACCAACACAGGATTATGCAAGGAAAACTCTGATGCAAAGGACTTACTGTCTGTTCCAGGTAGCTGACTTCAATATGACCAGTCCTCTGAAGCCAAGTTGAAGATAGTGCAATGGCAAGACCAGCATTTATGTATTGATGCTCACCTTCAAGCCCAAGTTTTAAACCATTCAACAAGCTTGCATCTAATGGAGGTGCTACTTGAAGAGGTACCTGTTATCAGTATGATTTTCTCAGTTCCCCATTGAAGGGGATAACTTATAATTCTTTTCTATTCGGAACAATGCAACTTAACCTGCTTCTATTAGGACAACCAAAGTACAACATTTGACTTGGTAAAGTGTTGTGATCCACTTTGTTAAGAACCATGAACAAATGGAGGGCCATCATTGGTTTAAACCAGACAACTAATAAAATGTACTGGAAAATACTATGGTGGCACAGATGGAGACATTCGATAGAGGACAAGCCTAAATTATCATTTATGACATTGTTTATGACTTACCAATTCTCGGAAGTCTCAAACGTATTATTCACGAAATCTTAGGATAGAGTAACAAGGCAGAACAATGAACTTAACTACTGAATAGACCATTGAAGGTCTAAAGAAACTCAACTACTAAATCAGGTACTGTAAAGTAGCAAAACTAGTTTTTCACTTGTGCATATAGAAACTTTCTTATCAATAAGTTGGTTTAGGGTTAGCATGGATAATCAATTTACACAAATCAATCTTAATTCATTGGAGCTGAGTTCAAGGTCATGTGTTCCCCATTTATGCACGAAATGAAACAATAGTGAGAGGATTACTTACATCCAACTTAGCAGCCTTCTCTTCAAGTACATGCATTGCTTCTTCAGGTTGAGACACAGTAAAGGCAGGAACTCCATGCTGCATCAAGAAATGAAAAGACATATATAAAGAAAAGCAATTGAAAAGAACACCTATATTTGCATCGAAAAATCATATTCTATTTGCATAGATTTTATGCTTTGAGCATTATATAAATCTATAGAATACCTTGAAGATACCAGCCTTCTCACCAGCAATTTCTCCTAGCGTATTCCCTGTTGATAACAGGCAGTAGAGGGAAAAGAAATTAACAAATAATAAACCCAAAATTTCTTCATGAAGGATAATATTTAATTAGCTTCTAAATTTCAAGCATGCATTTATAATAATTTCAATGCCATATTATAAGCTAGGCTTCCTTCCAGAAGCTTACAACTTTTAGGGTTCATCCTCACAAAATGCAAAAGTTGATTATAGAGAAGATTAGCATCCCCATGATCAGTTGTTGATTTATCACACTATTTAGGAATAGGATTGCGTGAATTTATCTCTTAGGTCATCAGCACATAGCTGTTAAGTAATTGCAGTCAGCCAACAAGCCTTCAAAGAAAACTTGGAATTAAAATTTCAACAAGTCCACAGATCAGACACCAAGTCAAAATGGTGCACAGATTTATTACCAGAAAGTAACCTGAAGCAATCAAGGCCAGAAACTGACCTCTCATTGGTTAGAACCTCAAAGAATATGTAACACTGAACAAGTATACCATGGAACAATCATATTATGGCTCTGCATATATGACCACTTTCTACACAAATCAAGGCTAGAAAAATGTGAAATGATCGACCACTAGAGTTACAGGGTAATTCCAATATCAAACTACTTGATGTATGTATTCCATATCACCACCCAAAACATGAAGGTTACCAAATGCATTTCATAGAAACTACTTTCATAAAACATTTACTGATGCACTGGTTGCCAGTTATACATATTAAAAAACTATGAACAAATACCTAAATTAAGGAAATATATGACAAACCTAGAATCTCCATGTGGTCATACCCAAGGGCAGCTATACCACATACAACAGGTGTCTGAATCTGAGAAATTATATACCTGTGTTAGAAAATTTCAGCAATAATAGTGCACTCTGGCATGAAGACTGCCATATTCAATAAGCATAATTTTAAACCATGACATCAGCTTAACAGAAAATTTAAGATAAAACTATTCAAAGTCAGGTTAATTTATAAATTTGTATCCAAATAACAACTAAGCATACCACATTTGTTGCATCAAAACTTCCACCTAATCCAACCTCTAAGATAGCAACATCTACCTACACAAAAGATTATCATAAATGTATTAATTTACATTTCACATATCATTAGAAAATAAAATTCAGGAACTTGTGATATGATCAAACAAGTCTATATTAGAAATGGTTAGATGATACATATCAAACCTGCTCTGCTGCAAATATCCTGAAAGCAAGTAAAGCAAGGAAGCGGAAGAGAGGAGGCATCGGTATATCATCAGTAGTTTTTTCCTGCATAAAACAATAAAAAACCATAGCAAACACATTGTCTGAAGAAGGTTAAACCAAAACAGAAATGGTAAACACAGATAACATTTTCATTCGTAATCAAAACGAGATTGCAGCAGAAAGCATTTAAACCAAAAAGAGGAATAGCAATATACTATTTAACTCTCTTAAATTTTAAATAGAAATAACAAGCTAGGAGATTTATTACTGGATCAGGGTAGCATTACAATGAGTAGGTTAATCTTTTTAGTTGTAACGTATACAATCTCTTTGAAAATAAGAAAGTAAAAGTATAGTGATACACGCTAAGGCTGTGACCTTTCTTGCCATCAAAATTTGACAGTAGACAGGGTAGGTCACTTTGAATAAAATCGAAGAAATTTGTTCAGTTACCTTTTTTCACTCCAATAAAAGAATGTGATTATTGTATCACTAATTAAAACAAGGTCAGACTCACAAAGAAAAACTATCAGTTTGTAAGTCTAATTATGATTCACTTAAATCAACACCTACTAATCAAGAATTTACGATATATAGACTACTACAAATCAAGCATGCATTCATTTAAAAACTCCACAATCTTGTCAAGAAATTCTATGAATAATTCCTGAAGAAGCAGCTACCATCCACAAAAATGCTAATGCAATAAGCAAACAAGAAAATGTATACAGATGTAACTAAGTTGCAGATTTTTCTCTTCTTTTTCTTCTTTTTTTTTTTGGGGGGGGGGGGGGGGGGGG